>MCJB01050241.1:99719-153858 GCA_002018475.1 Nicotiana obtusifolia
TGGGGGGGGGGGGTTGGGGTGCAGATCTTTTTAACTTTAGAGAGGATGAAGTTGAGCGTTAAAAGAGAGAAGAAACTGATTACAGGTGTGAGTATTGTATTTATGAGAGCATCTACTTGATCATGAAATAAGCAAGCACAACTTCGAAGGCACAAACACATGATATGACAACTTGGCAAACCTTTGTGCTAGTGGGTGAATGGATGTGGAACACTGTATGATGAAAATCTGTGTAAGCATTTGATCGTGCCCCGGTCCCCAAAAGTTTCTCCCGCTTCTTACTTCCAAGAAAAGCAACATGTTCAATCATGTGAGCAATTCCTTGCTCGTCATCTTCCTCATCAATTGATCCCACATGAACTTCCATGTGTGCTTCAAATCTATACTTAAAATGGAGTAAGCAACGGATAAGGACAGACTGGCGAGAATCACATGATTGTTTTTATAGCATGACAACAATCAAATTTAGCTGTTAAAAGAAAAAGGTGAGAGGCCAGCAATCAAATTTTCATGCCTTAAAGAGGATAGTCTAGGGTTTTACAATATATCCATATATAGTAATTTGCTCCTCTGGTGACTTAACCCACAACTTGAGGTTTGAGAAGGAGGTGATTTCCACTTGAGCTATCCTTTCTTGTCTAGGGTTGTACAATATTTTAATTTGGTTAAATTAGTTTTGGTCAATTCGTTATTGAGTCAGTTTTGATCTAAGAATGTTCATCTCTCAGTATTTCATTTCAGCAGCAGTTTCAAATCATAGTGGATGTATTAAAAGATCAATCCTATTTCATGCACTTTTCTGGTGTAAGAAGAAAACCGCAGAGTGAATAGACAATCAGGATAGTTTGAAAGATGAGGGTGGATGAGCCACCCAGACTGCATAATTAGTTTTCAATGACAAAGTGCTTTTCCCCATTTCAAAGAGAAGTAACATCCATAAACAGTGTTTGTTCACGGCCATTAAATGACAGGAAGCACTTACTTTGAGCCTACATATGACTAAGTCAAGCAACACACATAAAATGCAAATAAGCTTTTTCTCGTAAACAATTCTCTGGCCAACTCCCCACCCCACGCCACCCCCCACACATAAAACAAAAGGATGAAAGCTAACCATCCCCTGGAAAAGAAAAAAATGGTGATCAATTTGTTTTGTGTATTAAAATGAGGGAAATTTTAAGATAAGGTTTACCTCTTAAGAATCGCAAGTTACTTGCTACATACAGGGAACAGAAATAAAACAAATATTAGAAGTTTCAGCACTCACGTAGTTTCTCATAATCAAAGGATATCAATCTTTCAAAATAATAGGAACCGACCTATTTGGGGGAACTTTATTAGGTAGAATGAGGTAGCGAAGTCCATTTTTGAGCTGCCCTCTGTACAATTTCGGGTGAGACGGAAGTTCAGAACTCAAAAACTGTTCAAACTCTGCTCCCTCTACTTCAGGATCAAGCATATCAAATCCTTGTTTCTCTAAGACACCATCTGGCCATGCTGTGCTTGCTGCATGAGGTTCATCTGGGCCAACAGTTGCCCGTGGAACCTGCAATTCTTTTACCTAGAAATGACATATTCTATGGCCAATCAAAACTAGGCAAATATAATCGACCAATTTGAATTTAAGATACAAAGCTAATCAAAACTACACTTTTTAGTTTAAACTAATATTAAGCAGCAAAGAAAATAACAAAATAATACCGCAGTGTACATATAATATATCATAGATTTTCTAGCCCAAAACATCTTCTAATGCAACATTTATAGGAGCACATAACAGAGTTCAACCAGAGATAAAACAATGCTTTGCTCATTCTTCACATGGAAAGCATCAATATCTTGATCAACCTTTGATTGAGCTATGCTGCATGAACTGAGCTTGTTCCCTGTTTGTCATCACCATGATGAGCTAGGAACTGGGAACATGTTGGGGGATTGGGATTTACTATTAAGCAACTGTACTCCATGATCCTTGCACAATTTTGACTTCTTCGCTGTAACCATTTAAAATTCCAACCAACAATCTCAATGCTAAAAGCAAGTTCAATAAGACAAGCTCAACAGATATTTTATCTAATTTAACAAAAAGTCCCACATCCTTAATGAACCCTGGAAATATTTGATTGGCCATTTAATCCTCAATGACCACAATTGTGTTTAAACCATCATATAACAACTTAAAGGCCACCATGGATACTACTGAAGGCTAACTTACAGAGACATCACCACGAGGCTGCTTTGACAGTTGAAAGGTAGACTTGTCCAAAAATACTCCATTTTTCAGTTTATTGATCCCAATTTGTCTCCTTTGAGGATAGAGAAAGCACGAAACAGGTTGCCTCCGGTGTAAAATATTGGCTCTGTGTAATTGCTCCACATTCTGATGAAGACATCTTCCCTGCACACTCTGCAACTTAAGAAAAAGAAATTAACAGAGCTGATACAAGATTAACAGAGACAAGGTCACTGACATAAAGAAGTAAGAAACCCCCCAAAAAAGAGACGAAAATTAAACAGGATGCAATAAAAGAAAAAACTTAACAGGATGCAATAAAAGAAAAAACTTGACAAAGACCAATCATTCATTTCCCTCAAGTTTGAAATATTTTGACTTGTCTTCCATGTCCAAAATTTTGTATCATCATCTGCATTTTCATTTAGAAGGTACATATCGAATAATAATGTCTTGTAGGAATTTGTCACTAAGTAAGTCTGTATGGACGAGCAACACTCAACCCAATAAGTATACCAAACTACTGCCGCTGCAAGACCATCGAGAAGCCAAAATGGTTTCGAAAGCCATATCCAGGCATATATATATCTTCAGATGGAGCAGTTTTCTAACTTCTCTTTCAGAGAGGAAAAGGTAGCTTTTATAAAAAGAGCCATGGACATGGTTTGGACTTGTTATGCCTACTAAAGAACTAATTATCACAATTATTCTATGAGAACAATAAATTAACGCACTAATCAAAATAGCCAGCTAAATCACTTATTTGGAAAGTTAAGTATCACAAAAACATGGAAAATTGGAGATCACTGTACAGAACGCTTTATTTGAAAATCAGAAATATCAACCTCATAATATAAATCAAACAAGACTCTAATCAAATATCAATCAATTCAGCGTGGGAATTAATCCAGAGACAAAAAATTCAAGAAGCACAGAGTGATAATACATAGTGATGACTAGTATGTGACAAAGCAGTGTTATTTACTACGTTTTGCTAATTAAAATATACAATAAACAGGAAGAAGAAAATCCGAGTCATCACTTACCAAGAAGTCTTAAGATGAACTTTCTTAATCTTGAAGCAACAAAAGTCAACTGATAAAAAACACAAATAAAAAAAAAGTAACCGATACCTTATTGCGGATGAGATAAGCCCGACTTTGAGAATGCCTATGAGAACGCAATTTAATACTCCTCTTCCGCTGAACCCAATTGGATTGAGATGTTACCACCAACGACGATTTAGAGTCGTTGTATACATGAATTGGAGCTAGAATAGGCTTGCTATTGAATACAACAGAAGTTGCTTGCATATTTTCTTCCCAGTAGATTGAATGAAGAACTAGCTAGGGTTTATGGGGAAGAGGAGAAATGGGAGAGAGGGATAAAAGTGTGAGTCCCGTAGAAGAGTGTCAACTGTGAAAAAGAGGGAAGTTAAGAGATTGGCCTCTCATTTTAACGGTAAATTTGGAAGGTGTGGTCCGGGGCGGAGGAGTCGGTGTTAAGTCGTGGTGACCGTTTGGCCAAGCTGGCTCAGATTTTTTTTCTTTTTGTTTTCCGTTTTGTTTTTAAAAATTATCGATTTTTTTTCTATTCCCTAATTGATTTGCTCACGACAAGAGTCGTAATCTTTTTTCTTTTTTTTTATTTCCTTTATTTTATTTTATTTTACAAGAGTCGTAATCTTGTGACTCATTTTTGAAATTTTTTTTGTTGCTATACACTATTTGAAACTTTATTACGAAAAATATTTATATTTTTTAATTTATCCGACCTAAACAAAGTTTAGCTACAAAATTTATACATTTTTTTAAACTAAAATCCTTTCCGCGATAGTATTCCTTATTTAGACGTGGGATTTTTGGGATAGCTTAGAGATTTGGCTGACGCAATCCTCACACCAATTATGAAGGCAACATATTCGTAGAATCCTTCTATTACGTAGATTTTCACTGGTTATTATTGCATCCTTCTATTCTCTGGTTTTCTATGGTTTCCTATGTTTTTCCATAAACAAAAGTTTTGAACAAAACAATTGTAAACAATTAGCTCTATTTGAATTGAATTTCGCAACAGAATGTCAAAATTAACGATTATGCTTCCGCTAAATGGTCGGTGGGATACCGTTGGGAGATACAAAGATTTTGATGTTGACGGAATTGTAGTCAATGACGATTCAAATTATAGTCAATTGAATTCCGCAATTGCAGAGCATCTAATGATCGATACCTCCGCAAAAATCATCGAAATCAAATACATTGTCAATGAACGTTGTCCTCCAACAGAAATTCGGAGCGATATGGGAGTTCGAGTATATACAGAGACGAAAAAGAAAAAGAAAAACTTAGGAATGTATCCGCTGTGTATAATAGTGTGTGATTTCGATTTGGAATGCAGTATGTCGAATGCGAGCACAATTGCAGGTTTGCTATGTTTTTCCAATACTGATATTTTTTCAATTTCAAGTGTTTTACAATTTTTCTACATATTATCTACAATTTTACTACATAACAAGTGTAGTTCAATTCTTATGTCTTTACTAGCATTCTGTCAAATACTGAACACATGAATATACAGAGGTCTGAATTGCTATACTATTAATTGAGTGTAGGTTCTTCTGATTATCATAACACTAACATGGTACAATTGTCAAGCAATTGTAACACAATTGAAGAAGTTTCAAGAACAGTGAAGTTGATTGATATGCAAACATCTCCGGCAATTGTGGAATATGAAAGTATCATCATAATAGAACATACGCCAAATGTAATTGAAGTAGGCCAAGTATACCAAGACAAGCAAACAATTGTCAGTGCAATGAATCACTATTCTGTCATGAATAGGTTTCAATTTAGGGTGAAAAGGTCTAGTGCAAGAAGGTAGGAACATTTTATTTGTCAAATTCATATTGTCTATAAGTTGTAATTGTTTTGTATATAAATTGTTTAAGATAAGTTTTTGTCCATAAACATCCTCATATTTTGCAGCTACAATTTTCCATAACATCTTTTGAACTATTTTTATTCTATAGCTACTGCCTCGTATGTGTTGGTGACAATTGTACGTGGCACTTCAAGTCCACCTGCATAAATGAATCAGCATTGTTCAAGGTTCGAAAATTCAACAGCTTGCATACATGCTCTTTGATGGACAACACTTACATACAATGCAAACCTACTGCCATGGTAGTTGGCAATATGGTGATGCCAAAATATGTGGATCCTAAGAAAATATACACACCAAAAGACATACAAACTGACATGTTGTCGGATCATGGTGTGAATTTAACATACATGCAAAGAAATTTTTGAGAGGCCATCCTACTGATTCCTACAGTCGTTTGCCGAGTTATTTGTATAATCTGGAGAAGACATTATCCGGGGTCAATAGTGAAATTGCAGAAGACTGAAGATGACTGTTTCTTGTATGCATTTGTTGCACTTAGTACGTCCATCAAGGGCTGTGAGCATTATAAGCCAGTTGTAGTAGTTGATGGCACGTTCTTCACGTCGGCATATAGGGGAATCATGCTAACAACTAGCACAATGGATGCAGTAGGTAATGTAGATTAATTGTTAAAATATTATTATCAAGTTGTTTTTGATAATGTAGATTAATTATTAAAATATTATTATCAAGTTGTTTTTGAGACTGTATTTTTCATATTCTCAAGTTTTATTACAGAAGTTGAATTTCTTTTTGCCACATGTGTGATAGGTAGCATATTACCACTAGCATACGCCGTAATTGATTCAGAAAATGACGCATCATGGAAGTGATTTTTGGAGCAATTCGAACATGCATATGGTGAAAACTAAATATGTGTGTTGTTTCGGACTGGAATGAGAGTATCTTGAAGGCAATATCTACTGTTTATACCGGGATGCCACATTATGCTTGCATGTGGCATATTTGGACAAATGTAAGGTCAAAGTTCAAGAAGGGTCATCTAAAGTTAAGCGAATTGTACTTTGCCACGGCATGGTCATACATGCTTGATGAATTTAATGAAAGAATGTCAAATATTGAAGAGATCGACACACGTTTTAAAACATACCTATACGATATTGGCTATCATATATGGTCTAGGGTACATGCTACAATGCAAAACGTGGACGATGACATCAAACATTTCAGAGTCATTGAATGTGGTAACCAAAGATGCAAGAGAGCTGCCCGTAGTAGAACTATTAGAGTATATGAGGACTCTTCCTGAACGTTGGACTAATGAAAAGTTATTGAATGCGAAGGGTACGTTCACATACCTTGGGAAAAAATACAACAAAGAGTTGGAGGACAATAGGACATTATCACAGAAGATGAGAGTAAGCTATAGCCAATAACATCAGATCATTGATTCTGTCAAACCAAATATATATTGTTAATTATAGAAATGTTGTTGTATAATTATAGTTATTTTATTTTGTATATGTTGATGATAATTTGTTGTGTGTTTGTAATGAAATTGTAGGTGAGGGCTTCAACAGAGTACATCCATATTGTGATAGATGGTGTGAAGCGCTTCATTGTTTGCCTTCAAACAAGAGATGTAGTTGTGGATAATTCCAGCTTGATGAACTTCCTTGTGCATATGCTTTGGCGGCTTTGAGGCACAGGAACGAGTCTTATGAAAACTATTGTTCTCCTTATTACACGAGGGAGAGCCTTCTGCAAACTTATGAAATACCAGTAGACCCGCTGCCTGACGAAAGTAAATGGAATGTACCACAACATATAGCTGAAGAAGTTGTAAAGCCATCTACCGGGAAAAGACAGCCAGGAAGACCTCAAAAATAAAGATACAAACCATATGATGAAGTAAATGCAAAAAAGTACAAGGTTTCATGTGGCAACTGCGGAGTAGAAGGGCATAACAAAAGATCTTGTAGAAATGCTCCCAAAAGGAAACAAAAATTGATACAATTTAAAGTTTTTTTTTTTACGGAGTACTGTTGATGACAATCTGTCCTTTAAGACATATGAAGTTGTATTTGTTCTGTTCTGGAGAATTATAATTTTGTTGCTAATTTGAAGAAACATTGTCTCATATAATGAATGTTTGTTAAACATATTTCAACTCTTAATGTAATTGATTTGTAGTTGTTTTGTTCAAATACTGAGTTTATTTATTACTTTCAGCATTTCCTAACAACACAACTAAATTGAATAGATTATGTATTTTTGTATAGTAGTTGTAGAAATAATTGGAGTTATGCTGTAAAAAAATTATATAGTACCAATATCGAGATCAAGTACTAACAACTTTCAACCAAAGAAAAAGCCACAGATGTTTTCAATTCTATGTAGTAGAATACTGGACAAAATAACAACACAAAAGATAAAATAACTGTAGCACAAATCTGCTACAAATAAATTGCAACTGACTCCTTTTTAATAAACAATTTGTCTACAACTTTACTACAATCCAGCTACATCTAAACACTTTAATATAATGTTTCTACTAAAAAGGACAACTAATTCTTCTTTTTCTAGACTTGTGTTCTCTCGTTCACAGCTGGTGCACCTTTTCTTCTTGCTAATCTTCCAATCACCTCACTTTCACTAATTGCACTAAGCTCTTGCTTTTTTCTAGCATACTCCCGAAGGAGCGCTGCATAGCATCGACAGTGTTGATCAATATCAGAAAATTCTTCCTTTAAAATCGATAGCTCTCCAATGCTGACATATTCTGCAAATGTCGCCGCATATACACCAAAGTCACTGCAAAAAAAAAAAAAATAGGGAAAAAGTTTTAACATTCAATGTAAAATACAATTAGTTAAATAGATAGAAGGAAAGCAGCACATACAGTGATCCTTCTTTTTGCTGGGGTATCTCACCGAATAACCACTGAATGTCAAGAGGGTCAGTAACACCTTTTTCAATGTAGGCCTTTGTGTTCTTGCAGTTGATGTCTGGACGCTTGCCATAGAAGCCGGTGCATGACAAGTAGAGGGGGATCATAATAGCAAACTTGTCGATAACAGATTCAACAAGTTTGTGATTTCGTAAAGAGACCATAGAATCATAAACATATAGAACCCTATTGGTGATTTCAAGCACATTCAACAACCAATGAAATTTCTCCACAATGTTTATGAGCATAATCACAAATCAACTTTGTCCCATGCAACATTTGCAAGTAATCGGTACCCCAATATGTATTCTGCTACGACGTCCTGGGGTTTGACAACAACAATCTTCTTATTGGCAGGAGCATTAATGTACCTCTCACAAATTTGTTCAATTCTAATCTTGAACATATAGTCAGTGGAATTAAACCGTGTTTTACTTTCAGGACCATACTTTCCTCTCTTTCTCAAATAGTATAAAATAACATTAATGTGCTGGAAAAAAAAAAAACAGATTTCATTATTTCTCAATGCTTCATACAATTTAACTACAATTTTCTAACAAAAAATCTATATATTTCTAAAATAACAGAATACTACAGCTGATCATTAAATTCTGCCAGGGTATGTGTGTACCGTATTGTTGAGTATTTGCTCGGGATGTGCCAAAGTATAAAACCAGTCCTTTTTATCAACTTTCTCCACTCCAAGATCAAACCACGGGTTGAGCTGGTTATCTTTTAAAGTATAAGGCACCTTCCTCCTATTTAAAGACATAGCAAGTACAATTATTATGTAGTTTCAGTTTGAAATCCATAAATTGTATGTGCTCGATAATATGAAAAAATTGTATAACCTAACCTCTTTGAAACCTTGTCGGTACCTAAACATAACCACTTATTGAATTCTTCCAACAAGTCAGGATCAACATCGTCGCCGATAAACCCAGTAAATGGATGCTTGATGTTGAAAATTGTAGGAGGTCCAACAGAAATGCTTCCCCCAGAACTGAAATAAGGGAGAAAGGGGGATCCGGCATGCTTTCCAAGAACCCTTGTTCTTCCCTGATGCACAGGGATTGTTTCATCTTCATTTACCTCTCCGAACTTAACAATCTATGAGAAGTTCTCTGGAAGCTCAAAATCATCAAATGTTACTGCTCTTTTTTCAGACCTGGAGTCATTATCCGAATCACCTACATTGATATAGTTGGCTGGTTCACCTACAATATTTAAAACAGAAGAACAACATTGTATGTTGGTTGCATTAGTTCTTTTGGGAAAATGAAACTTATATGAAAGATGTTTTTTTTTTCTACAATTATATTGTAACATATAATACCGGTGAAATCGTCATTGCAATCTTCTCCTTATTGTATATCATTTGCTTGTTGAATGGGAGATTGCATAGGCATAGTCTCCTTCTCATTTAAATGCTCTCCTTGTATGCCAAGTTTGGAATCCTGTTTTGGAGAGTCCACATGCATTGTTTCCTTCTCTATAACAACAAAACGTGTACAACTTAATAAAATTGTAGATCATTTGTAATAAACATAAGCTACACTGTATATAAATTATAGTTTAATTGTAGTTAATTTGTTTTGGAGAGTCCATATGCATTGTTTCCTTCTTTGTAACTACAAAATGTGTTCAACTTAATAAAAGTGTAGATCATTTATAATAAACAGAAACTACACTGTAGATAAATTATAGTTTAATTGTTAGTTATTTTATTTAAATATTGTCCTGTAGCTCTGACGTAATCTTTATTGTGCAATATGTAGATAAAATGTACTAACTCATACCTGCAGTTTCTTCCTCCAATGCCCCTTGAAATTGGGAAGATAAGTCAACAACCACAAGATCATTCTCCTCATTTTAAATGTCGGACATGTGCCATGTATCTAAGAAAACAATTGAAAATATAATGTATATTATTTGTTGGTAATTTAAGCTATATGTAGATATATTGTAGATATAATATAAACATAATACAGATTAGTTGCCATGAAATAGTGTTATAATTGTTAAAAAGCCTGTTTTACTGCTGCTGGCCAACACTGGTTTAGCACTAATGCCCGGATTCTATTGGTTGTTTTTTTCTTTGTAATGCTCATCATTTTTCGTAGAACGACCAGTAAACTGCATTGGAAATTTGTTAGGCTATGTACTTTATGAATACTATTATAAACATAAACATGGTAAAAATTATTGTCCAAAATGAATATATTTCGAATGAAACTTTAGCATCAGTTGCCTGTGACACAAACTTGATGGAATCATTGAGTAGCAATCGAATGCTACCTAGTTCTTGAAAAACCTAAAGAAAAAAAGTTGTTATAATATATCTGACTATTAGAGGCTTACACACACACACACACACATATATAAGGAAGACTAAAAATCAAGAATTAGGTATACCTCTTTCTTGAAGGTTCCAAAGTCTGAACCGACCTACGTATTAAAATAGAAAGAGTTGAAGAAATAATTTGCATAACATAAATTAAAGAAACCAGCTAGGATTATCTTAATAGGTTACGTTATCAACATCTTTTCTTAGTTTTTTTAATTGTTTCACAATATATTTCTTGTCATCTATTCCCATTGCCTGCTTATATCTAGATGGAGATGGAGATGGAGATGGAGCATCTGGGATGCTCGGCCTTTGTTTCAGCTTTTTTAAGGATGTATTCAACTTTGTCTGACAAATTCATTCTTGAAAGCTCTTCTGGGGCTTCAAGCATGTTGAACTGAGTGAAAAAAAAAAAGAGGGATCTAGTCATAATATGTATAAAGGTGTAGATAATTTGTATTAAATTGTTTGTACAAAAGTGAAAATATTTACCTTGATCCATGATGGTTTGATCATTCTATCTTCCAATGCAGATATACATATCTTGTCCTTACTAGTTGTCTAGTTAAGTATGCGGGGGATCGAATTACCAACCCTTGTAGCTATATCAGTGTTGACTATAGAGCAACACTCATAAATCATATTTGCATAGAGAGTGCAAAACCTCCAATGAGATAAAAATGCACAGAAGGGTTGAGCTTGTGCCTAACGGACTGAAGCAATTGTGTATAAGCTTCAATACCCCATGCGAAATTCGCATACTGCCCTGAGTCCTCACGAAATAGAACCTAAAATGGTCTATCAAACCATTATCTTTCTCTGAAGGCAAAGGAAGAAGTCTATCAGATTGAGAATACATAGCTAGACTACATCTTCATCATTCACCCAACTACGGCTGGTTACAATTTGTTTCAAGTATGACTTCTCAACTTTTTTCTTGTCGGAAAATAGCTCCTCATTATTTTACTGTCATAGTTAGGTGTGTAACCAAAGTCTGTTACTTATGTGACACATCTAAGGCCAGTGATGAGGGAAAACTCCCTCAACCCAAAGTTTAGCTTCTCATCCTTTATCTCTGTTGTAAAAAAATCAGATTCGGATGCGTTTAATTCATACTTCATGAGAAGATGAATTGTCTGATTTTGGATACATATTTGGGCAGGGAAAGAAAATATTCAAAACATGTCTTCTTAAACAACTTTAACCCATTTTCAAACAATAACACATTGATTTGGCAAGGAACAGCAGGCTCGGATAATGTCTGGAACCTAGTGATGCCATAATCAACATCATGTGGTGCAAAAAATATTCGATTCTGCACCCAATGAACAGTAAGTAAAAAAAAGACTTGTTTGAATATCAAAAACAAAATAAATACAATTCTACCAAAATTTAACTACAATCAGAAAGACATAAATACCTTGCATACAAATAAGTTAAAAAATTAGTAAACGTATATAACAACTGACTACATTGAAGCTACAAGCTATGTTTAGAGCAGGAAATTAGAAAGTAACAACAAGACATAATATATACAATTTATTTACAGAAAATGAAGCTAATATCTACAAATAGAGCAACTAATAAACAACTAAATAAGGTAGTAAATGCCCCAAACAGCATGATTTATAATAATATGCTATAAATGTTCGATTCTGCACCAAATGAAACAGTAAGTTAAAAAAAAGACTTATTTGAAGATCAAAAAATAAAATAAATACAGTTCTACTACAATCTAGCTACAATCAGAAAGATATAAATACCTTGCATACAATTAAGTTACTAAATTAGTAAACATATATCACAACTGACTACATTAAAGCTACAGATTATGTTTATAGCAAGAAATTAGAAAGTAACAACTACACATTAATATAAGTCGGTTGTACTAATATTATACCCTGCACTTCGTGTGCAGATCCAGGTGTTCCCGGACACAGTGTGTGTTGATTTCCGTGCCTAGTTGATCTTCTGGAGATTTCGAGGTAGCTGCCGGCGTTTGGCAGACCTTGTTTCTCCTTCCCTATCTTTTCACTTATTGTATGTGGATTCAGATTTTCATAGACAGTATTTCAGGACTTGTGATGTATAGATGCTCATGTACTCAGTGGCACCCCGATGTTAGGAATTTCCACGTTGCATTTTGGATTTTCTATCCTGTTTATGAGAAGTTGTTATTATTTACACTGTTTTAAATCCTTTTTCTGTTAAGTGTTGGAGTTATTTCATAAATGTCAGCTTTCCTAGTACCACGATAGGCGCCATCACGACAGGTTAGGATTTTAGGTCGTGACACCAAACTACGGGCGATTCTTACGACTTAAACTTCCATTTTAGGGACTATGTGTCCCATTTCACTCCGAAACGAAAAACAAAACTTCCCAGCAAGTCACAAAATCCAAAAATAAAATAGAGGGAGCAATAATTAGGGGTTCGGGGCTAATACTCTCAAAACGACCGGCCGGGTCGTTACACCTTGTTAGATAAACCTGAATTCAAAAGCATAGTATTCATCATTTCTTTAAGCGTTTGATTTTTTCATACTGATAAACCTTTTTGTTGGGGAGTATAAGGGGCACTAACCTCATGTATAATACCATATTTCTCATAAAAGGTTTCTAGAGTATTAATACAATATTGACCACTCCTATCAGACCTAAGTCTCTTGATTTTCCTGTCTAATTGGTTTTCTACTTATGCTTTGTATTTTAAGAACATGCTTTCAGCCTCATCCTTAGACTTAAGAAGATATAGTTTAGTATATCTTGAAAAGTCATCTACAAAAGTGATGTAGTATTTCTTTTCACCCTTACTAACAGTGTTCTTGAAATCAGCTAAGTCTGATGCACTAGTTCAAATAATTTTGTCTTTCTACTAATTATATTTTTAAAAGGCTTTTTGGTATATTTTGCTTCTATACAAAGAGGGCAGTTGGAAAAATTATCAACATTAACCGCAGGAATTATTTTATTTTTCTAAGTCTTTTTATAGAAGCAATATTAATATGACCTAGCCTACCATGCCACAAATCAATAAACTCAGAAATATAAGCAGAATTAGAAGTACTTGCATGACTAGTAATCTCTTGAACAATATTCAGTATAAATAAACTTTCATTGAGATAACCCTTCCCAACAAAGTCTCCTCTAAGAGAGATAACAATTTTATGAGATTGAAAAATAAGTTTTAGGCCTGCAATTTTGAGAAGTGCACCAAAGACCAAGTTTCTACGAATAGAGGGAATGTACAGATGATTATTCAAGGCTAAAGTTTTTCCAAAATTTAACTTAAGAAGTACTTTTCCTTTACGCATAACTCCAGAGTTACCCATGTAGACATACTCGCCATCAGTAGACTCCTCAAAGTCATGGAACAATTCCTTGTTGGTGCAGAGGTGCCTTGAAGCGCCAATGTCCAGTATCTAATCAATCTTATTAGCCACCATATTTACCTCAACGACCACAGTAGCAATCACATCAGCACTTTTAGCAAGGTTAGCTTGGACCGGAGCTTTCCCTCCATGCTTCAAGCTTTGTCCTTATCTTTGGTTGCACTGGAAAGCCTTGTGACCAAGTTTTCCATAAATATAGCAAGGTCCTTTCGACTTTTGTATTGGCCCACCGGTTTATTGAAGTAGTTCTGCTTTTCAGATATCCTTTCTTTTGGCCCTTCTTCTATTTGCCTTTAAACTATCTTTCATAAAAGTAATAGCAAATTCCACAAGGTTAGCTTTAGAAGAATTAAGAGAGAGATTTCATCTTATCCTTAAGATGTTCTTCCTCCTCCTCTTTGAGACGGTTTGCTTCCTCAGTCCTTATGTGATTGATCAGTTCTTGGAGAGTTAAGTTCTTCTTCTTGAGTTGGTTCCTATAATCACTCCAGAAAGGAGGAAGCTTTTCAAACAGAACATTAACTTGAAGAATCTCACACATCTCCATGCCTTCGTTCAAAACATCAGCAGTCAAGTTCTCATACTCGTGAACCTTCTCCATAATTGGCTTATCATCAACCATTTGGAACTTGATCCACTTTCCAACCACATACTTCTTTTTTCCCGCATCATCTGCATCATATTTCTTCTCCAAGCTGTCCCATATAACTTTTGCTTATAAATAAATCAAAAAGAGGGTTAGTCATATAGTTAAGCAGATGCCCTCGAACAGGTCATATAGTTAAGCAGATGCCCTCGAACAGTTTTATTATCTTTTTCAACTTTCTTTTTAACAACATCAACAACAACAATAGCAACAATAGTATTAGAACCACCAATAACAACAATAGCATTAGAAACAACATTAGCAGAAGGTTCGTTGAACAAAACATAATCAACTTCTAATTGTTCGAAGAAAATCAAAAGTTTCTAAGACCAATGCTCATAATTGTTTCCATCAAAAGACTCAAACTTTGACAGATCGGGAAGAGTTTTATTCAAAGTGGTAGCCATTGATCAATATTATAAGCGAAGTCGCTTTCATATTGTTAGAAAAATAGTTGATAATATTGACCAAGAATAATAATAAAAGAATAGAAATAACTTATTGAATAAATACTATGTCATGGCAAGCCACTGCTTTGAAGGCGATTTCGGTCCGACTGGGTGCAAATCGTTAAGATCTGTCACTCCCCAAGGTTCTACAATAATTTCAAACACGTGCACTCGTGGCCGGAAGTTTGGAGTTTACAAAAAAACAAAAAAAAAAGAAAAAGAAAGAATTGCCCGAAAAAATAGGAAGAAGAATGGTCTTTTGAGATGATGAGAGAATAATGATTTTGGTTCGTTATTTAATTCACAAATGATGATGCTTGTATAGGCAAATCATCTACGGTTTTTTCCATCAGAAAAACGTAAAAATCAGATGGGAGTTAATGTTAAGTAACATTATTCTTGTCTTAATGACAAAATGGTCATAAAGACAGTAACTTCAAACTTTTTGAAAAGCTAATATCTTTTCACAAACAAAGTAACAAAAATTAAGAAACCGTCATATGAATGAATGTAAATCTTTTATGAAGTAGTAACTTCATTCTGTCACTCTATATATACATACAATTTAGAGATTACAAAAATTAATGATGGAGAGGTATGAGAATTAACCACGTATTAATTGCGAATCAGAAGTGTTTTTTTCTTTGCATTATCAAATTAGAGTATAAGACATAATAGGAATAATACCAACAGTTGTAACAAGCAGGGCCGGGTCCCCAATTTTAAAAAAAATATGTTATGTGTTAATTATTCCTTAAGAAAGTTCAAGTATTTTATACTAAGAAGTTATCATTATGAAGTTGATGTGACTGTTGACAAATGAAAAAGTCCTCTTGAGTAAAGTAAACATATCTTTATGATTTTCTTAAACATGATATAACCTTTATTTTGTATTTTTTATATTTTGTCCATTAAAGTTATAATAATCACTCTAATATTGATGGTTTTATATTTCAAATTAAAAGTGTTAATAAAAGTAGTACGAGTAACAAATGTCACACCTCTTTTTTTCCCACACAACCATATTACTAGGTTGAGTTAGAAAGTTTCTCCAATTAAAGTGACATTTTGAAAAGCGATTATTTATTATTTGGAGTCGCCACTTGGAATTGTGTTTTGATGTTCCAAGTCACCTTTTATTTGAATCCCTCATCAAACGGAAGATTTGACTCATTATTTATGGTCTACGAAAACAGAAGACTGAGTAAGAAATTCTGTTGACCGAAGGGAAGGAGTGAGGCACCCCTCGAATCCCGTGGTTCTAGCACGGTCGCTTTTATTGACTTATGTTCGGCTTAAATCAATTTTTGGCTATTCTTGTATTTTATTGATTATGGTTTACGTATTACCGCTTAATTATTATTGTATTTTATTAGTTGTTTTGACTTAGATGCGGTATGCACAGAAGGTATTTATTTGAAATTGAATGTTAAATTAAGGTACGAAATGTACACAATAGTCAAACACATAACTATTTTAAATTTAAAGATATCAAGACGCGGGAATGCGCACATGATCCTTTTATTACTTAAGCATATCAATCCAAGGTTCGGGTATGAACATATTATAGAATAGATGTTTACCTTATTTAGAGTTCTTCCATATATGTTATATTTCCATACTTATAGAATAGATGTTTACCTTATTTAGAGTTCTTCCATATATGTTATATTTCCATACTTATCTCTTGTAATAGTTCTATATAAACCCATCTAGTGGAATGAAATATTTATTCTACCAAAAATAATATTCTACACATATGGGCTAATATTTAAAGTACATCTAAAGTTTTCTAGCGTTTTAGAGTATTTCAATTATTTATCTTTTTAGATCTGAGATATTTATTTGTATATTCTTATTATTTGGCTTAATATTATTTTTATAGTTAATGTACAACTTGGTCATGAAAAGAAATGGGACAACTTTGGATTTTATTAGTATTAGCCAGTAGGAAATAAATTCATTTGGCCCCAAATTATGTGCTTTATCTTCAAATAATTGTATTTAACCTTATGTACTATCATTAATATGGAACATAATAAATAATTTTGTAAGCTAAGGCATTAAACATCCACTAAAAGAAATATGAAGGGCTTTGATATCATCAGAGGAAACGAAAGATATATAATAATAAACATTTAAAGTTTTGACTAATCTTACTAATTATGTGACTTTCATGTATTAACTTTTAGGCAGAAACTAAACTTAAAGCTATACATAAAGAGCCAAAGAACTGTTAAACTCAAATCCTTACAAGATTAATAGGCTTTCAATATAAAGACTAGATATATTAAATTCTTAAGAAAAATACTATAGATACTATTAAGTTAAAGATCGTAACGGAATGACTTTTAGGAACAAAGAACCTGTAATCTCTTTAAATTGGTAGACTATCCGGTATATACCTAATATGAATTTTGAACTAAAAAAATATTTCTTTAATTAAAGTAAAGTTTTACTGCATATCCTGAACAACTTAAAATATATAAAGCCAAAATTATGCAGATTTTTATAACCGAAACTATTTTAACTCACTTAACAAAATACTACTTACTGCATTATCACAAGGAAAAACTAAGAGTCAAATTTAACTAAAACAATGGATAGAATAGGCTCTAAAACACATATGAAATTGCAGATTCAAACAGTAGGCAAACAATATTAAAATGAATAACGAAGAAAGTATAGATGAACCTTACTTAAGCTTTTCAATGTCGAAATATAAATTCCAGCAATTACAATAAATGAGGAAAAATTATAACCGCGAACCGTATCTTAAAACTGGATTGAACTTTCGTTTCTCCAAATAAAATTCTTCCTCCTTTAAAATCTCCTAAGGATGATGTTTCTGTGCATGTAATATTTTTCTTTTTGGTGAGATTGCTGAGTATTTTGTGGCTAAGTGTTGTATCTGTTTCTTTTGTTCGGTATGTCTTTCTTTTTATAAAGAAGAATATTAGTAGTTTTTTTTTAATCTTCTTCCTAGAATTTTGAGTGGGGGACGTGGGGTTTTTAAAGTGAAAGAAGAGGAATTGAGTGTGTGTGCAAGTGTAAAGTGGGTGAGAGACGTGAAAAATTTGGGGGGGGGGGGTTTACGGAGTTAGGAAAATGAGGGATTAGGGTGAGCAGATCATGGTGATTAGTTAGGATAATATTCTTTTGTATCTTACTTTTGTTCTTCTCGTTAGTTTTTGTTTGTTTGTTTTTAAAAACTTTTTACTTACCCTTTTTTATTAAATAAAAAGAAGGTAAAATACATAGCTATAAATAAGAAAACTCAATATTTACACTATAGTTTAAATTTTACTAAGAAAAATACAATAGCTTACATATTAAAACTCTAATTAAAATAAATCATATATATATGTATATTATGTATATATATATATATATATGTATGTATGTATGTATATGTAACGATCCCACCGGTCCTTTTGCCTTCTAGATTCTCGTTCCCCTAAATAAGACTCCCCGTATGTGCTTTTACTGTTTTATGACTTGCGGGGATAGTTAGTTCGGGGCTTGGAAGGGTTTGGGTTGAAATTGGAATACTTGATTCCTTAAAGTTGGCTAAATAAAGCTTAGTTTGATTTGAGTCAATGTTTTAAGTAAACAACCTCGGAATCGAGATTTGACGGTTCCAATAGGTCCGTATAATGATTTTAGACTTGGGCGTATGTTCGGATCGGGTTCTAGATGACCCCGGAGCGTTTCGGTGCTTAATATTGATAGTTGGCACCTTGAAGGTTTTTAAATTTTTTTTTTTTATATATATATATATATAACGACCCGACTGGTTGTTTTACCTTCTAGATTCTTGTTCCACTAAATAAGACTCCTCGTAGTGATTTTACTGTTTTATGACTTGCGGGGATGGTCAGTTCGGGGCTTGAAAGGGTTCAAGTTGAAATCGGAACACTTGATTCCTTAATATTGGCTAAATAAGGCTAAGTTTGACTGAGTCAATGTTTTGAGTAAACGACCTGAAAATCGGGATTTGACGGTTCTAATAGGTTCGTATGATGATTTTGGACTTGGGCATATGTTCGGATCGGGTTCTGGATAGACCTTGGGGCATTTCGACGCTTATATTGATAGTGGCACCTTGAAGGTTTTTAAAGTTCCTTAAACTTGGTTTGGAGTAGGTTTTGGTGTTATCGAGGTCTGTTTGGGATTCTGAGCCTGGAAATAGTTCCATATGGTAATTTGAGACTTGCACGCAAAATTTGGTGTCATTCCGAGTAGTTTAAGTATATTTCAGCGCATTCGGAGTAAGTTGGAAGAACTTGAAGTTCATAAGTTGATTCAATTTGGCTTGGGGTGTGATTTTTAGTTTTGATGTTATTTTATGTGTTCCGAGGGTTCGGGCGAGTTAGATTTATGATTTCAAACTTGTTGGTTTGTTTGGGCGGGGTCCCGGGGGCCTCGGGTGTTAGTCAGACGAGGCGCGGAACCCATTTGGACTTGGAAGAACAGCTGAAGCACCAGGCTTTTGGTGTAATTGCACCTGTAGAGGACTAGTCGTAGGTGCGAGCTCGCAGAAGCGAGACAGCAACCGCAGATGCGGCCCAGCGTAGGAAGCCCCAGAAACCGCAGATGCGAACAAGGTGGGCGCAGATGCGCGACCGCAAAAGCGGTCAGCGGACCGCAAAAGCGGAAGCAAGCGCAGGTGCGGCTCGTCTGCTGCAGGAGCGGGATTGCAGAAGCGAGCCAATATTCCGCAAATGCGAATTTAGGCCAGCCAAGGGAGGACCGCATCTGCGATGAGACTTCTGCAGAAGCGGCCAATGAACCGCAGAAGCGGAAAAACCGCTGGGCAGAACCTTCATTTAAGTCGAGACTTAAGCATTTTGGATTCATTTATTGCATTCCTTGTGGCGATTTTTGGACCTGTTAGAGAGGGGGTCTCACCTAAATTTTAAGGTAAGTAATTTTTACAATGTGAGTTAAATACATAGATTATGGGTAGATTTAACATGTAAAATTTGGGAAATTATGGGTTTAGATGAAAACCTAGATTTTGATAAAAATGGGATTTAACCACGAAAATGGTTAGGAAATTTAGTGAAAATTATATATTTGAGTTCATGAGGTTATGGGTAACAACTTTCTTCGAAAATTTTCGAAATCCGGGCCCGTGGGCCCGTGGATGAATTTTAGAAATCCTATAATTGGGGTTGGGTAATCACCCTAATAGTTAGAATATGAACTTTTGAACATGTATTGATTAATCTATATAACATTTTACTAGTTTTGGATTGTATGACACCAAGTTGAGGCTTTAGAGCGAAATTGTGACCGAAAAGTGAGCCTTGAGACGAGGTAAGTCTCTTGTCTAACCTTATAAGAGGGAACTTACCCTATAGGTGATTTAATTAACATTTGCTTCTAATTGTGGGGGCTACATATGTACGAAGTGACGAGAGGCCGTGCGTAGCTACTAATTATGCTTATGTCCGAGTAGTCTTAGGACCCAAATCATAAATTATTTGAGATGTTTGCACCCTACTTGTTAATTAAAGTGCCTAAATTGTGTCGGAACTTGTTAGAGGAATTGTGAAATACCGTTCATGGAATTTGTATTGCATTGTATATTAGCCTTTAATAACGTTTAAGTCAAATGCTTATAAAGTATCCTCTCTTTTTGTGGAGTGGGCCGAACACCTCGGCAGTAGATAGATGCACCTTTGGTTCGTGCCGCTCGACCCTCGGCAGTGTACACATTATTCTGGATAGGGCCATATGACCTCGGCATAGTCGTGCGTGATGACACTCTATGTGTAATCATGTATTGATATCCTTCCCTGACTTGAGAGGCAAAATATTATAAGATGGAAATTTATTTGGAACTTACCATGTGAGAAAGGTTTATTTACTTTTGTTCATTATTGAGTTATTGTTATTATATACATAACCCGTGCTCATTTAGAATCCCGTATTTCTTTACTATTAGCCCATAGTATGTGTCGATGTCGACCCGTCGTCACTATTTTTTCGAGGTTAGACGTAATACTTACTAGGTACATATTGTTTATATACTCGGCACGAATCGTGCAGGATCTGAAGCAGGTGCATCTGGCGTCCCTACCGGCGCGCATCCCCGATATCCCGAGGACTAGTGGTGATTTTGAACTCGTCAGAATTATGTCTTTTTGGATCAAATTATTGAAAACCTAAATGCCTTGGCCACGGCTGACTCTTCTAACTTACTAGGAACATTCGCGACCCACTCAATTAACTTTAGTCATGTTCCAATTAAAATGAAGTTCTACTCACCTAATTCATCTTTAGCAATTTGTTCCCCCATTATCATAACTCAATGCAACATACCAACAGATATCAAGGAAAACGAAAAATTCAATTAAGAAGACATGCTAACAAAAAGACAATCACCAAAATAAATCGAGAGTTGTCGACATGAGTCAAACTACAAACACCAAATAAAATAGTAATGAAGAAGAGTAAAGATGGACCTTTAGCGAGCAACACTTTCTTTTATATCAAAGAGAAATTGAACAGCCATACAAATTCAGAAAATCCTAGTGGACCTCGAACAACAAACGAAGCCAACGATTAGTACCTCGACGGTAGCCCGAACTCAAACTTTGGAGCTGCTAGTTTTGTGCAAAAAGGGGCTAGGATTCGGACTGTTTTTTCAAAGTGATTTCAGCTGGCTTTTGATAACTTTTGTGACTAATTTTCATAGAGTTTCGGATTATTTTTCAGCAGAGAAAGGTGTTGTGTTTGGTGGTTAAACTGCTGCATTTTTGGGTGGCGTTTTGCAACTATTTTTGCTGCGTTTTCCAGCTGATTTCAGCAGGTTTTAGTTTATTTTTTGGGGGGCTGGTTTGGCTGATTTCGCTGGGAAACAGAGCTATTTTTGGAGGTTATTTTGGACTGTTTTAGAGGGTGATTTCAGGCTGTTTTTGGAGTGATTTTGGGGCTGTTTAGTGGATGACTTTTGGTGCGTTTTTCAGCAAGTTTTTGGGACATTTCAGCTGCGTTTTTTAGCTTGGTTTCAGGGGTAAAAGGGTGCGTTTTATGAACTGTTTTTTGCTGGGTTTCAAGGTGGTTTAAATGGCTGAAGTTGGGGCTGTTTGTGGTGGGTGTTTATGGGTCTTTCATGGCTGGAAAGGCAGGTTTGATGCTCTCTTTTGGCTGGATTTTTGCTGGTGGTTTTAGGAGGAAGATGAGAGTTTTTGCAGCTGCTGCTTCAGTGAAAGAGAATGAGACCCTAGGGTTTTCACTGTTGGGTACTTTTCTCTTTCTTCGCCCCTTTCTATATCTATTTTTTGTGGGTCTGGGGATGTTTCCTGGCTGCATGTGGATAAGAATATCAAAAATGTATAGATATCCTATTTCTTGGGAAGAAAGTTTAGCAAAAATAATAAAAGTGAGTGGAGGAATATTCTAAAAAATGAAAAATCTAGCTAATTTTTATTGTATGCGAACGTAAACTTCTAGGCTTGAATCCGTTAGAAAAAAGGTTTAGGAATGGATTTCTTTTTATTTCATTTTATTTTCAAAGAGTACTTAATAAAAATACTAAAATAAAAAATACTAACTAACTATTTTTAGGCTAAGGAGTATATAAAAACAAATGATAACATTGCTAGCTTACTAACATTGAACGAAAACGTTTTATTTTTTATTTTTTTGTGAATTTTCTTTAGTGGGCAAGAGTAAAAATTACTACTCTAAAAAAGACTATTTTTGTATTTTTAATTTTCATAAATAAAATCTTTTAAAAGGTAAAATAAAAGCTGAAATATCAAGATTAAACTTTGCAAGTATTTACATACCACAAAGTGATGAAAAATCTAATTATGGTCAAAAATTAGGTGCTCACAGTATGCCCCTCTTTACTTGCAAACATGAAGAGTTTTCAGGTAAAGACAAGGTGAGCCGTATGACTAATTTTTGACCATACCATTATTCAAAAAGGAAAGAAACAAAGAAAAGAGAAGAGAGCACAACCGAGTCCTGGTTTTGAACAGCCTATATATCCCGGGTTATAAGGGAATCAGGTCGCGTGTAGTTCAAGGAGAGTGATGGAATGATGAGTTGAGGAGTCGAGTGAGGTTCCGTCAAGGCTCCGGTCCGTGGTCCTGTGATTACATCAAAATCAAAATCAAAAGAAACTAAACAAGCCTAACAGCTATGAGTTACAAGATTCCTATCTATAAGTCTTCTAAAACTTGATCTTGAGTCTTGACTGGTTCTTCACGCAGACTCTTATTTGAACCTTGATACTTGCTAGCTGCAAGTGTTGGTTCATTCTTCTAAGGCTTCTTCTGATCAAAACGGGAAATGCAATGCTCGTGACTTCAGTCATGTCTTGAGCAGTCCACATCTTTTCATCTGCTTCTGCATTTTGGATTCACTTTTTTTTCTTTTATTTTATTCTGGGTTGAGACTTCTTCTTTTGGTCATTTTGAACCCTGTGTCTCGAGGTAAAACCTGCTTAGACACTAAAACAAACAAACGTTGCCCCAGTTTTCACTAGAAAAATTTTGTGAGTTATTGTAACAAAATTCTTAACTACTTATTTATTGAAAGCAATAAAAGGGCGGGAATGGGGTACCCTGAAAAGATCATGATGATTTTTTGTGTTTTGTGTTTTTTATTTTTTTATTTATTTTTTTGGATAGTGTTCCTTTATTGTCAAAAAGATATCTCAACTAAGGATTGGTGTACCTTATGTTAGAAAAATATGGCCAGAGAATAGTATACCTTATATTGACAAAAATATCAAGGAGTGGCGTACCCTGCATTTAAGATCAAATCAACTAGGAAGTGGAGACCCTATGTTGGAAAGGAGACTAGGGAGTGGTGACCCTATGTCTAAAATAACATCAACTAAGGAGTGGAGACCCTATATTGGAAAGGAGACTAGGGAGTGAGGACCCTATGTCTAAAATAACATCAACTAAGGAGTAGAGATCCTATGTTGGAAAGAAGACTAGGGAGCGGAGACCCTATGTCTAAAATAAGACCAACTAGGGAGTGGAATAAAATCAACTAGGGAGTGGAGACCCTACGTTGGAAAAGGAGACTAGGGAGTGGAGACCCTATGTCTAAAATAAAATCAACTAGGGAGTAGAGACCTTATGTTGGAAAAGGAGACTAGGGAATTGTGTACCTTATGCTAAAACGAACCAAGAAGGATTTTGTTTTTATTTTTTATTTTTTTAGAAAAATCATTTTTATTTTTATTTTTTTGAGAAAATCATTCTTTTAAACAAATTGCCCCAACGCTTATTTTCTGAGGGCATGAACAAGTAACCTTTTTTCTAAAAAAAAAGAAAACGAGACTTTTTCTTCTTCTTTTTTTTTTTATAAAAAATAATCCTAAGAGAAAATTCATCAGACTAGGTTTTTATCTTAGAAGAAAGATTCATCAGACTAAGACGTCTTTCGTAGGAGAAAGTTCATCAGACTAGGTTTTCTAATTTATTATCTTAGGAGAAAGATTCATCAGACTAAGATTTTATCCTAGGAGAAAATTCATCAGACTAGGATATATATATATATATATTAGGAGAAAAGTTCATCAGACTAAGATTGTTACCCAAGGAGAAAGATTCATCAAATTAGGTTTCTTATCTTAGGAGAAAAATCATCAGACTAAGATTTCTATCCTAGGAGAAAATTCATCAGACTAGGCTTTCTTATCTTAAGAGAAAGATTCATCAGACTAGGTTTTCTTATCTTAGGAGAAAGATTCATCAGACTAAGACGTATATCCTAGGAGAAAATTCATCAGACTAAGGATTCTTATCTTAGGAGAAAATTCATCACACTAAGACCTCTATCCTAGAAGAAATCATCAGACTAGGTTTTCTATCTTAGAAGAAAGATTCATCATACTAAGATTTCTATCCTAGGGAAAAATTCATCAGACTAGGTTTTCTATCAAACTAGGTTTTCTTATGTTAAGAGAAAGATCCATCATACTAAGACTTCTATCCTAGGAGAAAATTCATCAGACTAGGTTTTAATTATCTTAGGAGAAAGATTCATCAGACTAAGATTATCCTAGGAGAAAATTCATCAGACTAGGTTTTCTATCTTAGGAGAAAGATTCATCAGACTAATAAATTTGTTTTAATCATAGGAGAAAGATTTATCAGACTAATATTTCTATCCTAGGAGAACATTCATTAGACTAGGTTTTCTAATTTATTATCTTAGGAGAAAGATTCATCAGACTAAGATTTCTATTCTAGGAGAAAAATTCATCAGACTAGTTTTTTTTTTATGATCTCAGGAGAAAGATTTATCACACTAAGACTTCGATCCTAGAAGAAAGTTCATCAGACTAGGTTTTCTTATCTTAGGAGATAAAATCATCAGACTAAGACTTCGATCCTAGGAGAAAGTTCATCAGACTAGGTTTTATTTATCTTAGGAGAAAGATTCATTAGACTAAGACTTCTATCCTAGGAGAAATTCATCATACTAGGTTTTCTATCTTAGGAGAAAGATTTATCAGACTAAAATTTCTATCCTAGGAGAAAATTCATCAAACTAGGTTTTCTATCTTAGGAGAAAGATTCATCAGACTAAGACTTCTATCATATGAGAAAATTCATCAGACTATGTTTTATTTATCTTAGGAGAAAGATTCATCAGACTAAGACTTTTATCCTAGGAGAAAATTCATCAGACTAGGTATTCTATCTTAGGAGAAAGATTCATCAGACTAAGAATTTTTTTTTAATCTTAGGAGAAAGATTCATCAGACTAAGATTTCTATCATAGGAAAAAATTCATCAGACTAGGTTTTCTAATTTTTTATCTTAGGAGAAAGATTCATCAGACGAAGATTTTTTATTGGGAGCAAAATCCATCAGACTAGGATGTTTTATCCTAGGAAGAAAATGTGAAGAATAATAGCATCATTTTATGCATACTAGAAGGACAATTAAAGGCAAAAACTTGAGAAACTTTCCTTTGACTGCTCTTCTTTGTTTTACTCTTTTCTTTTTTCTTTTTTCTCTTCTTTCTTTTTAACCACCTTCCTTGCACTGCTTTATTCCCGTTTTAAACAAAGAAAATTTATGTGACTTTCAAAAGTGGTGGTCGGTTTGTGGCCTTGATGTCTTTGGCAGCTTGGCCTTGTGCCCATTCGCTTTTGGGAGACCGACAGTATTGGTAGTTGGTTGCACTACTGCGAGACTCTGTTGTTGCTTTCAAAAGACTTTTGCTCTATCAAACCTGATTGTTTCACACCCAATACCATTTGTATTTGTGGCTCAATCAGCCTTATCCCAATTGGAGATCTTTGCTTAGGTGTTCTTTTCTGATATCTTGAATGACTTATTGCTTTTTGAGCAATTTATTTGTCAGAGAGAATCGCAACTGGGTATGCGCCTTTTGCATGATGTGCGCACTTCATAGTCTCTGTTCCGTACTACAGGGAACCTAACCTTGCAATTTTTCTTTGCTTGCCTTAGACAAATGAGCCGACATGAGCATCTTTTAGGGGAAACCTTCGTAATGCACGAATCCTCAAGACGTGTTGACTGTAACAATCTGGCCAAATCTTCATTGTGCAACTGAAAAGCTACTAGCAGATTTTGAAATCTTTTCTTTCTTGTTTTGACAAGGACTGACACAAAGCAAATGGTGTCATGATGCAAAGAAACAATATAAATAAGGGATGCCCTCGTCGGGAAAGAAAGAAAGAAGAGGTTTTTTTTTTATATAAAGAAGGAAGAGGGATTTTTTTTAATGAAGTAACTAGCCTTAATGATTATAACATGCATATTGAACTCACCGACCTGATCTATTAAACTGATCTAATCATTCTTTTCGTTATTCCTTCGGGCTTTGAAATCGGGCATGTTTGTGTTAATTCTTTGCTTCAGTTTCACGACTCAAGTTCGACTAATGTTGCCCCGAGAGGTTTCACCAACTAGTCTCTCTTATTCATTTAGCTCTACTTATCGTCGTCTTACAGTTCCTGTGAGGGTGTTCGTTAGTAAGACTCTCTCATCATTTCTCTTTTTCTTTTTCTTTTTTGTTTTCTTGATTCCTTGAGTGAGAACCATGACCATGTCATTCATATGACAACTATTGCTCATTGCGGATTTCTCTTAGCATTCTCAAAACTGATCAGGAGGTCTTGTTTGTAAGGCTTTTGGATATGGTTAGAAAGAAAGGACGGTATGAAAGTTCAAAAGACTCAATGATGTGGTCATACACTTTACAACTCTTGGATTCGACTCTTTCAAAAAACTAAACAAACTCATGTCCCAGTTTTAGATACTGGATTTTATTTTTTTTTCTGAATTCTTATTTAGTTGGACCGAACCGTGTAAGGCTTCCTACGTATCCTTATTTTTTAAGGAATCAGGTTTAACGTAGTTCAAACATCTTACCTAACTAAATTTTTTTCATCTTTCTTTCTGTCCTTTGTCTTTTTTTTTCCTTTTTTTTTTTTGGTTTTCAAAACAAGTTGCCCTAGCTTTACTTTCTGGGGGCATGGACTTTCGACTGTTCTTTTCTTCTTTTTTCACTTGAACTTTTTAAGAGTTGCCCCAGTTTGTACTCTTGGGGCATGGACTTTTCTATTATTTTTTTTTATTCTTTTTTTTGGGACTTTTAACTCGAAACTTGATTCTAAAAGAGGGTAGTCAAAGAAAATAACACAAGCTCAAAGGGGTAACGAAGGGTATAAAGTGTTTGGATAGCAGAAAAGGGGCCTCCCAGCCTCGAGAATACCAAACATAGTATATTTTCGCGATCACAGCATTGATGAACATGTCTGTCTTCTTGGTGTGTCATGGTCGAAAGACACTTTTCATCCATTAATATCAAACTTTCTACCAAACTCCATTTGGTTTTTCCTCAAACCTGACCTTCACAATGATTTGAAGGTAAAGATCGTTAACCTCCATGGGTATGACTATTCTAGTTCCACATGAATTTGAACCAAGCTTAATTCCAAAGTGTTTCGAATCTTTATTCATCCTCAAAAATGTCTTTTTCTCAGTTATCCAATTTAAGACTAGATCAATTTTATAAAAGCCGTCCGAAATTCCGCATGCATGTCATGTCACTAAAACTAGCGGTGAAAAAATTAAGTATAGAATGACACAAAGGGACAGAATGACACAAAGGGACTAACTGTATTTCATTAAATAAAGGATGGAAGGATTTGACAATAAGACAAACAAACTAAAATTTAGGTTACAACCCTGGATAATCCAGATAACAGCGGCAGGCCTGGGGGAACGAGGTAGGGTTAGATTAGATGGAGGAGGACTGCGAACGTCCGTCCCATGAAGCACCAGGGAACCATGCATTCCTTCCGGGGTGACAGTCTAATTTCTTGGGGCTCTAAAAAGAAACCAACAATTGCCTGCGCTAGTGCAGAAGCTGAATACAAAGCGTTAGCTATCACTGCTTCTGAAATTTGATGGCTCTCCTTCTTGCTAAAGGATTTACATGTGTCAATTCCTCACCCATTCCTTCTCTTTTGTGACAACTCTTCATACTCTGCTTCCACCTTATTCCTTTCAAGGTTGCACCTTGTCGTAAGTTCTCGCCGTCTCCATTGCGTGCTTCTTCAGTATGTCCTCAGGAAGCAGAGACTCCTCCTGTCTAAAAAAGGAGTGATTTTCCAGTTGCTAAGGGACATCTTATCCACAAATTACTACGGCATTCAGTATTTTTTGTTGCTTTTGATTGAACACTCAAATTTTGGCTTTTTGATCAAACCGTTCCCAAATTAAATGATAACATTGCTAGCTTACTAACATTGAACGATTATTTTTTTTTTTTTTTGTGAATTTTCTTTATTTGGCAAGAAAAGAAATTACTACTCTAAAAATGACTATTTTTGTATTTATAATTTTCATAAATAAAACCTTTAAAAAGGTAAAATAAAAGCAGAAACATCAAGATTAAACTTTGCAAGTATTTACGTACTACAAAGTGATGAAAAAACTAAATATGGTAAAAATATTAGGTGATCACACTCACGCTACACTTTTGCCCTAACCGTGTAGGATCTGAGGCAGGTGCATCTGGCGGCCCTACCGGCGCGCATCCCCGATATCCCGAGGCCTAATGGTGAGCTGCTTCCCGAGCCGTTCTGCAGCCCCTAGAGTCTTTCTTTTGTATTGATATTCTCTCTACTTTATTTAGGACAGTAGTTAGAGTTTTGTATATTCTACTAATTGCATTTATACTTGTGGCACCAGGTTTTGGCATATACACTAGTAGACTTTATGGTTTTGGAGTATTTACGTATTTATACTTGCATTCATATGCTTTTATTTTATTCATTTGACTCTCTATTTCCCAAATTCCTAAATAAATGGAACTTAACTACTTGTAATCCTGTCAAAAGAAGTAACCACGTAGTAAATTCATCGTAGGCTTGCCTAGCGGCGACGTTAGGATCCATCATGCCCTATAGGAGAAAGTGGGTCGTGACAATATTTTATTTTATTTTTTGTGAACTTTTATTTTTAAAAAAAAAGAGATTAAACTTATAGTCTAAGAATGCAAATAGTTTTTTTTTTAATTTAATTTTTTTTTAAAAATAAACCTATTAAGAGTAAGATAAAAGTTTAAAATATTAAGATTAGACCTAAAAGAAATATTTACAGTAAAATAGTATAGAATTCGGGTGTGGTTAAAAATTAGTTGTTCACAACAAATAATACTTTAATTAATATTTTTAATTACATAAATAGACTTGATTCTTTTTCAAATGCCTAACAACTGCCTCAACGAAAATAAAATTTTCAAAATAAAAATAGATAAAATCTTACATAAGCCCAATAACATCTAAAAATAATTAAATCGATTAACTATATTATCAATTAAAAATAATTACTAAAGAAATCGATTAAAAAAATATTGAACCCCTAATTATAATTGCGCTTTAGGCCTCAAGTATATCGAGCCGCCCCTGGTAATAAGCTGTTTACGTTCTACTAACTTCTCAAAATAAATAATTCAAATAAATAATCGCGTTTCTTGGCTCTTGCTTCTAGCCTAGTACTTTAATCACACATAATTTTCATTCTGTGTTTTACTATGAATTTAAATTATTTTCTAATCACATATACCAATAACATATTTTATAATCTTTTTTCTTTATCGGTGCTTAATATACATCTCTAAAAATTTTAATTCTCCTTCTCTCTGAACGTCAAGCGTATTTATTGACTAATAACACAATATTATTTCTTATTTGGTATTTTGCTTAAATATTTGAAATAGACAATACTGGTTTATTGAACTTCACATATTCTACCCCAAAAATAAATTAAATCCCCAAATCACAGTACGAATAGTGTTTTAAATTAATATAGTTTTGTATCAATAAATAGAATTAAATATTATTATCTTATTTTTAAAATTTACTTATTATGCCGTGTTAATTTAGTTTCCACGGTAGACTCGAAATAATTGGTGTATATTTTCTGCTGTGGATTTAGTACACAAATGAATTGGGGAATTGACACCGTATAATAATCTATGAGTATAATTAATAATTTTTTTGCCTTAAACTTAATTTGACAGTAGAAGCCCAAAAACTTTGGCATTGTATAGCCAAATTATAAAAAACTTACTTCCTATTTATTTCCCCCACCCCCACCCTTCTTTCTCTATAACCTACGTATCTTTTCTTTTCCCTCTTCCTTTCTCTCCTTATATTTCTTCTTCTATCTCTCCTCTTTCTCTCTCATGATTTTGGCGAAAACTATGGCAAGTTATGCCAAAAAAATTAGTGGGATGAAAAGATAAGGTTGATCAATTTTGTTGATTATCACACAAGAGAAAAAAGATAAGGTTGATCAATATGAAAAGATAAGGTTGATCAATATGAAAAGATAAGGTTGATCACACAAGAGAAAAACAGAAGCAAAAACTAGTAGAAAAATAGAGTCCAATTTTATTTTTTTCTCTCTTTTTTTGTCAGATTGAACGAGTGGGTGTGATTGAAATTGGTTGAAAACAACTAGACAAGGTTAAATACAAAATTTGAACAAGATTAAAAGTGATTTAGACTGGTTTCAGGTAAAAAAATAAGACCTAAAAATCCAACTACGACATGTGTATATCACATTGTATATTGTGTACATCGGTGTATACATACACATATTTTTATGGACGTTGGTGTATATCACTTTATATATCGTGTATTTAGCACAAATTTTTTATGGACGACTGTGTATATAACATTGTATATCGTGTATATAACACAGATTTTCATGGATATACACAGATACACATGATATAAAAGAGATATCACTGATGTACATGGAGATATACACGTGATACAATGGGCGATACACATGTGGAAACATCTTAAAACTTGAGTTTTCAATCTGAAATATATTATACAGAGAAGGAAAATAACATTTTGATATATTTTTTGATATACACATTATTATTATGTTATAAAGTGTGATATACAAATAATATAATTATTATTGTATTATATATATTTGGATATGCATATAAAAACTAGAAAAATAATTTTAAAAAATTTCGCAGGTTTTTCAGATAATATTAAATAAAATAGAACCTAATTGTCATATCGAATATCTATTAAATATGGTGAATTCGACCCCTTTAACACCGATACTTCGAAATTAGAGTCATCATCTACATGAAAAGATGAAGATTTGACCATTGTAGCTTTAGATTTTAATTTCTTAGAGGTTGAATTTTTACCCATCTTTCAAGTTGAAGAGAATGTCGATATGCTATGGGAAATTCTATAAAAGATTCTAGATGTAGAGAATTACCCAAGAAAATGATTAAGAGAAATCTAACAGAGTAATTATCGGAGAAGAAGAGAGTGATTTGGGGGATTGAAAAATGTGGAGTGAAATTTGGGGAAGAAAGAGAACAAGAGCTTAAAGAGGGAGAGAGGGGAGAGCGTCGTACGTTTCTTTTGATTTTGCATAAAAATAATTTTGGCTATAAAAATCAATGTAATATAAAAAACCTTAATGTTGGGGCATAAGGTACCAATATCTAAAACTAGGGCATGTTAGTACTAATTCTCTTCATAGGTTGTTATACCATGCCATTTTCTCAATTAATAGCAAAATTACTTTTGAAGATTTAATGCAAACAGCCGTCCATCTAATCTCTTAAACTTAAAATAGCCAGCGTGTGTGTGTGTGTGTGTGTGTGTGTATATATATATATATATAAATTCATGTACAATATATGTATAACTATATATAATTAATGTATAATCTATTTATAATCTATGTATATCGACTAAAGTAAACATTAAATCTGACCAGCTATTTGTGTAACAATTTCATTACTTTTTCGATTCAAGCATTGGACCCAGTGATTTAAAACTTGCAAGCCCACAATATCTTCTAGCCCGTTTGCCTTGACAATCACATCAATATCCTTATTGATTACAGCCTGTTAAAAATTAAACCAAGATTAATTAGTATTCGTACATCGTCTAGGATTTGGTATTTACTAGTTTATTTAATTTATGTCTAATTAGGATTCACAACCAAAATCACGTGAGAATAGGTTTTCTAGATTCTAGTCAAATCTGATTTTGTTGTATTGTAAATAGAGGTGCTACTACATATTTTCTATTGTGGAGAGGAAGCTATGATGTAGAAAGATTCAAGAGATTATGCATTGTGAAAAAGCCTCCTACCACGTTCTCTCCCTAGTTTAATAAAATTTAGTCATTGTTGAATTTTTTGCTTGTGCATAAATTATTTTTGGGGTATTTCAATCCTTCAAATTGTTATGAGAGCTTGTGTGAGATTCTATCAGAGTCTGTGTGAGACCCAAAAAAAAATATGGATACTATATTACCTAATTGTCCCGTTTTTGTGTTTGATGGCAAAAATAATTTTGAAACTTGGTATCAACGCATGAAGAATTTTTTTTAAGGCTATTGGATTATGGTCCACCATTGATGAAGGATTTGAGGAACCTCCATAATGCATAATATTGACGGGTGGTGCAGCTATGCAATTGGAGAAGGAAAGACATTTAGATTATAAGACACACTACTATCTCGCCATCAAGGTCGAATTGTATGTATCTAAAAAATATTTGCATGCAAAGTCATCAAAAGGAGGCTTGGACAATCTTGGTGAAGTCATATCGAAGAATTGCTGACATAAAGAAGGAGAAACTGCAAGAGTTTAGGAGTCAATTTGAGTTGGCTTGTATAAAACCAACAGAGTACGTTAAAGAATCCATTGCAAGAATTACGGAAATAGTCATGATTTAAGGACCAATGGAGAAGTGTTGGAAGAAGTTAAAATTATTGAGAAAATATTGCAGTCTCTCAGTTTAAAGTTTAACAATAAGAAAGTTACTCTTGAGGCTACTAAAGATCTTAGCACTCTCAGAATTGATAATTTAGAAGACGAATTGGTGACATATGAGAGATCATTGAATCAATAAAAAGACGAGACAATGGAGGATGCATCGCAAGAAAAGGATGATCAACCAAAAGAAAAAGAAGACGCATCAAATCCGGCGGAGATAAATCAAGAAGGCCAAAATTCAGAAACATAGGATAAAAGAAGAGTAGGTACATGTAATTTATGTTGTGATAGAGATTATATTGAATGCAAAGGAAAATCAAATAATTTTCAAATTAATCTTTTAAAAGTCATGTGATTGATAAAAAGGATGATTTAGTTGCAAGGGATGCCAGTCTAAAAAAGGTTGGTATTTCACAAGTAAAATTATTCGATGGTATTGAAGAAGAACCTAGTAATGAAAAAAACAAGATAGTTCATCAAGAGAAAGTCTCTAACAATCTACCCAATATTGAGGCAGAAATAGCTTGGGATCTATAACCAGCACAACATATGATTATAGCTATTGAAGATACAAACAATTTCGTGCCATTATTCGAGATTGCATATTTCAAAAAGTATGACAAAATATTTATTGGTGGCATTACTCTACAACCTATATTATGTTCAATTGGAGTTGAATGGGTGTACAAGTCCAACTACAAGGCAATTGGAGAAGTAGATGATTACAAAGTAAAGGAAAATTGTATTGATGATATTTTGAAGGGATTTACCATGAGTAAAAACTAATCATATATGAGCAACATTAAACATAAATTGAAGCCGACTAAAGATGGCACTCGTAATTTTGTTGATGCTACATATTTTAGGGAATTGGTGGAGAGTCTAAGATACTTGACTTCTATAAGACTTGATGTTACTCATGGCATGCTCAAGTTTGAAAATCTTGGTTTAAGGGAGGCTGTTGGAAATTAAGCTAAGATTAATTAGTATTCCTACATCGTCTAGGACTTGATATTTACTAGTTTATTTAATTTATGTCTAATTATGATTTACATCCAAAATCATATAAGAATAGGTTTTCTAGATTCTAGTCAAATCTGGTTTTGTAATATTATAAATAGGAGTGCTATTACGAATTTTTTATTGTGGAGAGTTAGCTACGACATAGAGAGATTAAAAAATTTATGAGTTGTGAAGAAGCTTCTACTATGTTATCTTTCTAATTTAATAAATTTCATGTTGAATTTTTTGTTTGTACCTAAATTATTCTTGGGTATTTCATTCCTTCACGTCACCTAATTTCAAATTCCGCGCGAGCTTCTCAGTTGAAAAACACTTTCCTCGGCTCGGCTCCCAACTTGCTCCTCTCCATTTTTCTTCTGCGGGGGTGATCGGTGATCTATTTCTCTGGCTGAATCGAGTTGTAAGTTTCCGAAACCAGTTTTCTTCCTAACGGAAGTTGGTTAAATCAAGTACGTCTCGTAAACATGTTCTAATTGCTTAAATAAGATAAGTAATTCAGTATCAGCAAATTTGAATAAGAATCCACATTATTATAAGTTCTATGAGTTCATATTTGCTGATTGCATTCGTCATTCGAGTCTCGTATCTTAAAAATTCCACTGATAGACCGCATTTGTTTTGAGATCTGTTGACGAAGAATTATGGATGAAAATTGGTAAACCGCTGAATTTAATTGTCTGATTAAGCAATTCCACAAGCATCGGACAGCATAGATACTGTATTAATGATGATGAGAGGGATGATATATAGATTATAAGTGCTTCACGTATTATAAGCTTGACCTATATCAATTAGGAATGTACTGTTATTTTCATTTGTGTGATTCTAATTCTAATTATGCGTCATGAGTATTCTGCTGTTTAGGTGATCAACACTGTATAACTAAAGTTTGTGATGATTTGCTCATCTCCGTTGCTTGTTCTGACTAGTACTTTCAGATTGATCCATGCTTGTTCTGATTAGAAGTGCTTGTGTTTTCTATTAAAATAGTACTGATTTGTTTGGTTTCGGTACTAGTTTAAATCTTGCATTGACCATACATAACCATATTTTGATATGTCTGTCTTGGTTAGTTTCGAGTTGTAAGTTTCCGAATCGACCTTTTCTTCTGAACCGAAGTTGGTTAAATCAAGTACGTGTCATAAACTTGTTCTAATTGCTTAAATCAGATAAGTTATTCAGTATCAGCAGATTTGCTTAAGAATCCACATCATTATAAGTTCTAAGAGTATCAATTTGCTGATTGATTGCATTCAGAGTCTCGTATCTTAATAATTTCTGCATTTGTTTTGTCTATTGAAGAAGAATTATGGATAAAAGTTGGTAAATCATTGAATTAATTGTCTGATTAAGCTATTTCACAAGCATCAACAGCATAGCTACTATATTAATGATGATGATGAGAGGCATCATATATGGATTATAACTGTGATTCACGTGCGTACTATCTTGAAGCTTGACCTATATCAATTACTCGACCAAGGAATGTACTGGTTTTTTCATTTGCGTGATTCTAATTAAGCGTTATGAGTATTCTGCTGTTTAGGTGGTCAACACTGCAAGCTTTAACTAAAGTTTGGGATGATTTGCTCATCATTTCATTGGTTGCTTGTTCTGACTAGTACTTTCAGATTGATCCATGCTTGTTCTGATTAGAAGTGCTTGTGTTTTCTATTAATTTAGTACTGATTTATTTGGTTTTGAGACTAGTTTAAATCTTGCATTGACCATATTTAACCAGATTTTGATATGTCCGTCTTGGTTAGTTTGATAGACACATTATACATTTTGCATAACTTTTTAAAAGTATATCTGATATTTGATAGAACATTACATGTGTATTTCAGTTACTAAGTACTTAAGTGGGAATTGTCGCTAATATGGTGTCACTTTCCTGGTATATTCATTTCTTGTTTTGGCAGTCTCTTATTAATTATTATCCAGTTTTTGCTAGTACAGATCCACAATGGAACTAGAAGTTGCTGATGCCACAAATAAGCGCCTGAAACCTTCTGTATGCCCCCTTATCTTTTAAAGCATTTTAACATCATATTTTCCTGATAGAAGTTAACTTTGCTGTTAGGTGGATGATAATGAAACCACACAGACTGATAGTGAAATTGTGAAGGCTACAGAAGAAGAAACTGCAGCTGCCACACTGGCATCTGAACAGATGGAGCTGGAGATTGCTAATATTCTTGAAAAGATCAACCGTTTCACTAACCTGGTATGATTTAAATTCTTAATAGCATATACCTAAGGAAATAACTAGGACAGGACATAGCATAGAAAGAAGAGATGGTTGAAACCCCCAGCCTAATGAAGCAAATGATGGACTTAAATGTCGTTAATAACAGCGTTCGGTATTTGAGTTTGGCTCATACTCTTTGATATAGGTGTGAATTTCTATATTGGTTGACACAATTCTTGTTATCACCTTGAGAAGGTCTCTGAACTGCTGGAATCAGGAAAGTCCATGATGAAGGAACTCAGTAATGAGTTTGAAGAGCGGATTATTTTGTAAGTGTGGAAGTAGAAAATTAACTAATTAGGTCAAGGTTGGTTACAAATGCTGAAGCATATTTATTTGCAGACTACACAAGGAACAGATGGAAAAGTGGCAAGAAGAGATTAAGGAACTGCGCTTGCTTGATACTTCAAATGAGGAGGCTGATGCTCTTTTGGGAAATGCTAAATATCTACTTCAGAATGTCCAGGGTGAATCCTGAACTATCTGAACTATGCTAAAGCTTCTCAATAGGTGAGTGGTTCACGTTATGCTGGGTAATTGACATTTTTTTGCATTTCTATGGGTTTTGTCACCTCGGTTGGTAGTTCTGTTCTTCCTAAAAGAACAATAAGAGAGCCTTACATGATCGACAAGAGGAGAAAAAGAATACATTTAAAGAATTGCGGTGCATTTTGTTGCTAACTGATGTAAAGCTGCATAATACTTCCCCTATGACAAACTTCTTTAGTTTTCTGACTGAGAAGTCTATAAAAAGTAATGCAAACTGGAAACAGTGAGCTTTTGGTGCACATATCCATCGGATTTCTCAATGCTCTTCATGTTGTTATTTTGCTCTCCAATCTATAGTTCCTTTTTGCTACATCTGCTGTACGCCTGCTCCATAAGTTGTTCATAGCAAGCTGATTGTCTTCATAATGTTTCTCTCCATCTATTACTTTAATCACCTTATTTGATCTTATATGATCCAAGGCCGAAGCTCTCTTTTAGTCGCCTTACTTGATCTTATATGATCCAAGGACCAAGCTCTCTTAGAGATTTGTAATTATCAACCCTAATTCCATTACCTTTATGGAAAAGCACATATAAATTATTTTCATCATGCTCTCAGATAGAAAGCAGAGTGGGGTTCCGAAGATAGGATCGTCCGTATAAACTATAAAGTGCATTTTTTCTATTTGAGACCTAAAAACTAGTTACATCGGAACACAGAGAAAAAACCATATGCAGTAGTAGAAATATATATCATCCTCTGCTTTCAGCGAGAACTTAAAATTGTCAGTTCCAATCTTCATTCCATTTGCTTTAGTTCTTTGCAAAAAGTTGTCAAGCATGGATAAGACTGATCCAACCATCTAATCAAAATTATAGAAAACACGAGAAGAAGAAACGGATTAAACATGGAAGCAGTTGAATAAAGAGGAAAACTGAGATAAACTCTTCTAAAAGGATCATAACCATCTAATATTCTTTACTAAAGTCATATTTGCATAGAAACAAAACCCAAAGCCCTCTCAAATAGGGAGAGGAATAGAGATGATAGAACCTAAGTCAATGTCGGCCTCTAGAAAATGAAAAACACCATGTTTGAGCCAATACTTCTAAGTGTCGCCTACGGAGATGGGTTGGCCGGAGATTAGTCCAAGGCGTGATCTAGAATGTTGCCTGGTCATGACCTCCCTTGCTAGAACTGGCCAGTCAATTACGTTTATCTCAGACTCTTCCTCCTTAATCTTCTTCACTTGGCTGTGCATAAGATGATGATAGTCAGCCTCTTGGTTTTGCTCCAAGAATCCGTCTTCTTTCTTTGCCATGTTGTGGTTCTTCTCCATATGAACTCACAAAAATAGGCAGTCTTCAGTCTTCCTCACATAACAATCACTGAAATGGTTGCCTATAAATATAGATTTGGTGAGTTTGGCACCCAACCGCAACTCCCAAGAGTTTCTTTCTTTGTTTATCTATTCTTTTCCGTTTGTGGTGGGGACGCGGGGTTGGGAAGTTTAGTTGTGATTTATGAGTCTTAGTTAGGGAGGGAAGTGAATCAGGAGGTTGGTGGAAATTGAATTAGTTCTTTGTCAGATTGGATAGATACAGAGTTTAAGACTTAATTAGAATGGAGAGGACTGTTTAAGACCACATCCATATACATCAATTTCTGACCGAAAATCAAGTAAATCCAACCCTACGCGTTAGGTAATACTACACGTACACGTACACGTGAAATATTACATCATTAATATCACGAGGATGGTAAGATTAGTTATTTAGCTTTCATACCTTATGACTCTTTCCTTTCAGACAATAGAACATCAACCTCTATTCTAGGAGTCAAAAGATACATGCACTAAGTTGATAACACAGCTTTGAGGTTAAATGGTACATGAATATTGATGTGAGAATGGGTTTAATTTATATAAATTAAAAATACATTTTAGTTAGTTAGTTAGTTATTTTTTTCTTGGATCATTAACTTATTTGTTATTATACACAGGTAGCTGTAATTAAATGTTTATGTAACTTGATAGTTTAAGATTTATTATAGTTCTCCTTTATAAAACTTACTGTAAATCCTATGATAATTTTATGCTAAGTGTTACACATATAATATGAAAATTACTAAGCTAACTATAATACTCCTTATTCTCTTTTATTTGGTGAAAGGCACCCTAATCCTTTGGACTGGATGATGCTCAGATTTCTTTCCCTTTCTCATCTATAAATTTCAATGCATGTACCGTTTACTTCGTGTGTGAACGTGGGAAAGAACAAAAACGTAGTCTAGGTTTTACTTTGATTTTGTACTTGTGATGAGGTATTACGTGTATTTGGCTGGTGACATGGCTCTAGACGGATTTGAGAAGTTTATGCGGTTGGGTTTGCTGCGGCTTGTGGGCGAGCCCTTTTCGATTGCGTGAGCTTCCATTATTGTGACCGGTAATTATCGGCCGATAGCGTGTGAATTCAGACGAAAATTGACTTTTTCTATATTCTCATTTTTTTAAAATTTTGTTTAATTAAACAATTAACTGCTCACTCCGTTACAATTTAGGCGGGCCATGAGTTTAAAGAAGAAAGACATTTAAAATTTATAGTCTAAAACAAGTCATAAATATTTGTGTGATCGTAAATCATCTTATTATGGATAAAATAAAAAACTTTTAAAATTAAAATTTGAATAAAAAAATGACATTCTTTTTGAATAGGCTAAAATATTAGACAGAGGAATCAAGTATTCAACTATGAGGAATATCTTCTATCTTCTAGTAGTTGGACCAAAAAGAAGCCCAAATTCCTGAATTCCTTAAGCATGTGTACCACAACAGAAGCCCAAAATCCTTTTGACGGCGCAGCCAATTTCGCCAAAAAACAAAAACAGAACGTAAGTTTAGTTGGGCTTTTACTAGTCGTCTGTTCTAGAAACAAAACAGACCATACTTGGGGCAGATGATTTAACAATGGGCTATTTGTTGACTTAGGTCTTCTAAGAAAATGTGGGCCGAGTAATGGCAAGGTCAATATTTAATTGATTGAGTGCACTTTCCTTTCTCTTAATTCACTTCGAGAAGAGAGAGAGTTGTCAACCTTTTCCAACAAGTGTGAAACACAACTAAAAAGTCAGAAGGAACTCGAAGAGCCCTTCTCAAAAGGAAAATTCGATTGGAAAGAGTGGTTAACATCACCATAATTCCCAACTAAGAAGTCACAAGAAATTCGAAGACAGCCCTTTCCAAAAGAGAGATTCGGTTGAAATTCCACATGAGATAGCTTTTATTATTGATATTAACGAATCCACAGCTGAGCATTGATTCTTTATGGATTGATACTACACCAAGGGTAGAAAAAACTACACATCATGTGCCAACTACTAAGCTGATGAAATATCCAAAAACCTTTACCTCTTCAGTCTTCACTATTCCCTGGACGCTTATTCTGCTAAGGATTAGTATACATACATGACAATCAGTGGCGGAGCAAGAGTTTAGATTACAGTTTCAACCGAATTCAGTAATTTTGATTCAAATTCTATATTTGACTTAAGAAATACGTTGAATATGTATAAATTATTAATAACTTGACCTGTATGCTTCAAATCGTGGCTTCGCTTTTGACAAGGTGCTTGTGACTTAAAAGAGGAAGCTAAGTCCACAAAGCCACCTTTTGGCCTTTATGTTGGGGGTCTTGTCCTTTCAAGTCAGCATCGTGTTCTTGTTTATTATGCAGTCAAGTTGTCTTCTGTGTGCAACTTGCTATGCGGTTATTTTGCGTGTTTTTAGTTATGGTCTTATCCTCACGCTTTGCATGCAATAAACCAGTTTAATTCTGTGTGCCCAACGTGTTAATGTTATCTCCTTTGCTAGCTTTCATCACTGTCTGCGTACTCAAAGTTATCAATAAGGTAATTTCTGACTTAAATATCGTTATTTCGCGTAAAAGAAAACCATGGGGACCATCTTTTATATGTAATGGAAAGAATTAAAGCTACTGCTTCAAATTGCACGCTTGGAGTTTCTACTATTCCCAATATTAAATGGCAGTAGGACCAAAAGGTTGTGTAACTGATTGCTATACAATATTTTGGAGTCAACGTGTAAGGGATTATTTGTGTTAAAAAAAAAATTAACTAAAAAAAAGAAGTTAGTGAAGCCACATGATATGAAATTTTCTCTACATCTTTGGGCGTGGCTTAATGATAATGAAGTTGAAAGAAAGACCATTAATGTCCATATTAGATAAAAATTCTTTTGTACAAGATTTTGTTTCCCAAAAAAAAAATTGAATAATTTATACAACATTTGATTTCTCGTATTAAATTCTGCATTACTGTTATTAACAAATTAAAACTTATATTGGAAATAAATTATATTTTATGCGAATAGGAGGTTAGAATGCACATATAAGTATAGAATAAAAATATTTACGGACAGAATTGCTCTTAAGTTAGACAATTTCTATAAAACAAATCTATATATTTTTATTCACCGTATAACATGCCCAACATTTTTATATCATGATCGCTTGCATAACGCAGTACTAGTTTAATTTATCAACCAAACAAATCCCCTATTAAATCCTATCAGGGGGTACTGTAACTGATGGGAGGCTCATAACCTTAATCCCATTTGGATAAAAGAGTTTTGCACGTTATCCCTTTGCTCATGTCTCTTTCCCTCATACCCGACCTCTTCCCTCTAAAACGATAGTAAAAATGATACTATATAGTCACTGTAAAATAATAGCCGAAAATATGTATAAACTTTGTATAATATATATATATATATATATATATATATATATTATGTATGTTATATACAAAAATTATATAAATTTTATACACTTTTTCGACATATAGTTTTCTGACACGGACTAAAAGTGCGAATACCCCTAAAACATTCTCCTATATCCATTGACACTTTGAATAGAAGTAAATGGTTCTACTAAAGTTTATATGTTATTTTTATTGATCTCTTGACAAAATGATCATATAACAAAAATAACATTTGTAATAGACTATAAAATCAAATCTCCTTTTATTTGAAAGAATTCCTGTTATTTATTTATTTATTTATTAGTTTTCTACATTTTAGTACTCTTGCATATTTATTCGATTGATACGGTTTCCTTCCAAGATGCAATGATTCATTTGCTAAAGCCAGTGTTCTTTTTTTCACAGAATAGTACTCTCTTTTCCATGCCAAATTTGGAAAGTGTTTTAAACTTCCTCAAATTGCAATAAAACATGGGTGGAAGGTAGAACATCGACAAGCCCAAAACTTAATCAAATCTTAACAGTATACCTGCTTGTACCGCCGCGACAAGCATTGAATCCAAATAATTTAGACATAGATATGAATAATATAATTTGAGTATTACCCAATTATTACCGAATGAATTTGTTTTCACGAAAACAATCCAGTCACCAGGTTAACATACAAACCTAGATATCACTAGTAATTAATTTTCATAACTATTACGGAGGACAAAAATTCTAAACTTTTATACACTTTTGGTGTTTACATTAAATAGTATTATGGTGTTGTCATCGGTGTGAGGTATAAAGTGGGATAAGATGTAGGATAAAATTTATACCTTGTTTGATTGGCGGTATAAGTTTATCCATTTGGTATGAGATATAAGGTGGGATATGATGTAGATAAAATTTATACCTTGTTTGGTTGGAGATATAAATTTATCTTGGGATAAATTTATAACGCCAACCAAATAAGGTATAAATTTAATCTTAGACTTAATCTAGGATATCTCATCTTATCCCACCTTATCCATCAAATGTAGGATTATTCTATCCCATCTCTCATGTGGTATAAATTTAGTATTGGGATTATAATCCTGGGATAATTTAGTCCGTGTACCAAACGACATCTTAATGATAATCATAGTTAATTAAGATGAAAATGTATATTAATTAAGCTATAAAAGTTTATGTATAAATATAATTATTTATATATTTATTGATTTAATGCAAATATCGAGTGCGAGCTATTATCTCAGTTTCTCATTCTAACCTAGAAATAATGGCGTAGCCACACTATCTCAAGTGTGGTCAAGTAAACACTCTTCGTTAAAAAATTATACTGTTTATATGGCCTAAATAATATTTATATTAGTATAATATATATTTTAAACACCCTTAACATAGTTAGAGAGGCAATCCAGTTATTTATGGTATTCAAAGTGAGGTGTTGTTCACGGGTTTGAATCCATATCTAAATTATGCACTACAAACCCTCTCGAACTTTTTTTTTGGTTTGGTTTAGTGCTTACTTTTATTAGTAAAATACTGTTTTTATCTTTTTTTTAATGTTATTTTTGATATATAAATATCATACCAAGCCAAAACCGTGTTTAGGCCGAGGCGAGTTTGAACCACCCAGCAGTACTTTGGCTAGTCACAAATACCGAGTGCGACTCAAGTTGAGAGTTAAGAAGACCCTTCTCTTTATTACTATGAGTTTGATGGAAAGCGACTCCTCACGCGTCAGAAACTGAGAATATATATTTTACATTTGGGGGAGGGACCTATTTATAGTCTTCACCCCCACAACAACCGTAATAAATTTTTATAGATTTACTAACACGGCCTTCTCAGAAAATTACAAAAACACATAAAATAATGATTGACCCACGCCCCAAACGGGCCTACCCTGGAAAAATTCTATAAATCACTATCTTTCCCTTGCCTATTAAAGGAGGGGACACACAGAGTTGTAGCAGAGCTTCCCATTATATTATCCACACGCATAGAAAATACTAAAATCTGTCTCTTCTCTTTGTATTTTTAGCTTCTTGAAATTATTAAGGAAGCTGATCTAATCCCAGAAAATAGGTGCTCTTCTTCTTGTTTTATAAACTAGATACAGACTAATTCCAATTGGGTTTTGCTTTTTTCTTTTTCTCTCTCCTTTTCGACCCTGATTTGCAGTCCTATATATTGATATATATTTTCCACCTCCTTTTTGTGGAGTTCTTTTGATATGGCAATGACGAAAACCTTGTCTATGATCTCACGAACTGGAAGAGACTTGCAGAGATACAATGATGGCTGTCGTCAAGTTGTTGGGTGTGTATTCTTTTTTATTATTCTTATAATTTTCTCTGTTAATCCTTCATTTTCTTGGCTTAAATTGAAGAAAGTTGAAAACTTTTTTATGTGGGGTTATTTTGAATTCTTAATTTGATATAAAAAAGAATTTTTCAAATCAATTTATTGGTATGTTGAATTATCTTTGATCAAATTGTCATTGATCTAACTTTTCTGTCAATTTTACCAATGGTGCAGATGCATTCCGTATAGAAACAGAAAAACCAACCAACTATCTACAGTTCAAGGGACCCAAATTGATGATTTGGAGTTTTTATTGATCAGCTCACAGAAGAGTCCAAGATGGATGTTCCCTAAGGTACAGTTTCCATCCATTTGTCTGTTTTCTGTTTCCCATGTTTGGATTAATGATAATTTTCTTTTAATCATTCTGAAATTTAACATTCTTTGTTTTGCAAATGAAATTACAGGGTGGTTGGGAAACCGATGAGGCATTAGAAGATGCAGCTTTAAGAGAGACCTTTGAGGAATCTGGGGTTATTGGTGAGGTTGAGGTTCAGGAATTTTTAGGTACTTGGAGTTTCAAGAGCAAAAGCCAAGGCACATTTCATGAGGGACACATGTTTCCTTTGCTTGTCACTGATGAACTTGATGATTGGCCTGAGAAAACTGTCCGAAAACGCCTATGGGTATGTCTCAAATCTCCCTATCTAATAAGCTACTGTGATCTTGAATCACTTTGATTTGGATACCTTTCAGCAAGATAGTGTACCCTGATATTATGTTTGATTCCATTTTGCAGTTGAAATTTAGTGAAGCAAGGGAAGTATGTTGGCATTCTTGGATGAAGGAAGCTTTAGACGTCTTTGCTTCTAAGCTCACAAATAGAATTAAAGAAGAAGAACCTCAGACATGCCCTTTGGATGAATTGTCCTATGAACAAACAGTTGGTGGTGTATCTAACCCGATGTTCTGTGAAGAACAAAGAGCCAACATTAAAGCTAATGATTTAACCTGTGAAGAGCTGAGAATTAGCGTTGTAGCTAAGCCTTCTGTAGGTAAGCTCATGTTCAATCAAGAATCGAGAACAAAGCCCTTGTTCAATGAAATTAGTAATTTAGCAAACTCAATGTTCAGTGAAGAAGCAACAATGAGCACTAAAGCCCAGAAGATGTTCAATGAAGAGCTGGGAAATAGCCATGTAACTCCAATGTTTGGTGAAGGTAAAAGAATAAGCATTGCTGCTTTCAGCTAGCAAACAAATGAATGAGAAACCTCAAGACGTTTAAGAACCATGGACGAGGAACCAGGGACGCCTATCCAGCAGAATTCTCGACGAGGTGGAGGCCAAGAATCAGCATAATATAAAGGAGAAAGAAAGAGCCTTGGAACCTTGTTAAGAGAAATTTTGGTGGCTTAAAGTGCAGGAATTGGCGTTGTAGCGCACAATCTGCAAAAGAAAGGAAGAATAGCCTTTTGATGCAGTTACAAGCAGCAGTATTATGGACCAGAGAAAAGAACCCTTTAATCCCTGCCTGATAGAATTCTCATATTGTCACTTTAACCGGATATAAGCAGATGATCTGAAGAGCAACTTATAAATCCAGTTTCTCAAACTCCAGATTAGAGAAGAGGACATGAGATCCTTCAGGATAGAGAGATTTAGAGGTTAATTGCAAAAGTTTCTAACTTCATTCTTTAATTCTTTCACACTCATTCATTCTTTGTTAGGTTTTGTTCTTACTTGGTCCGAAAAATGTACATCAGCAATCGTCTGATTCTGTGTAAAGAACACCAGAATTGAAAGAAAGACTGTGTTTTCGTTTGGCATTACAAATTCTTCTCTAGTTTGTTGGCATAACCCTGTTCATTCAATTATTGAACTATATAATAATGGATGTGAAGTTGTTGACTTGTCTGTGTTCTGGAATTTGGACAAATTTATTACTGTTGGCAGGGATAGGTGAAGAACTTGAATTTTCGGTTCTTCTACCAACCATAAGTTTTAAACTCTAGAAAGACTACTCTTCTATGTATATTATTGCCGACATGAATAATGAAGCCGATTGCAGCTGATTGTAAAAAACAAGGAAGTTGCCATGAAACAGAGAAACATGTTTGCATGTTTAGAATATTTTTTTTGGAATCATTTAATGGTGTTCCAACAAGTTGCTGGGAGTTCACGAGGAGGACATACCCATCATGCACAAAAAATCTTTTAAAAAAATAGCAATTCAAAATATGGTTGATGAAGTACTAATCAATAAGAGAAATACGGTCCCCTCATTTCGCTTCATCTTTTGCCCTCACCTGAAATGTAGTGATTTTGTTAATGTCTGAGTACTTTATCTTGCCCGATTTTAAACATATTTTTGCAGGGTGCAAGCCTAAAGTAGTCAATTTAGACTGAATGTGATTTTATTATAAATATACATTTTAATTTTTTTTCTCGTATATATACGTAATTTCAAGTGAAAGTAATGAATTCAGTTGAACTCGTAAACCTAACCCTATATATGCCTCTGTATAAGTGGGCCACCGTGGCGAAACAATCCTTGGTTGGCTTGGTCTTATGCACCATGGTAGTCAACAGTAAGCCGACTAGTGGTAAGAGTAGAATATGCGGCGTTTGGTTCAACACATATTACACTTTTGAACTTTACCGTAAACAGAAATATTATATCTAAGTGAAAAAAAAGTAAAATAACAGACTTATTATTCACCAAGTTTCGAAACTTGTCGGACATATCCCGGGGAATTTCTTAGTGATAGGAAACAAATGAACTTACTTTTTATGCATTGTGCTTTAAAGAGTACTAGTAGAAATGTCAAAATGTTTAATGCGTACATTTAGGTAATTTAATTGGCTCATATATTAGTGTAATATCAACGGTCCATTATCCCATTTCAAATTCAAAAAAAATCAGTCTTTGCCGAAGGTATCCGTCAGAGAAACCTGCTTTCTCGAAGAAGAAGAAAGAAGAGGCAAAATCGCCATTACAAACGCCATAATGGGAAGTCACAGAGTGAAAACTGACTACGAAGAAGTCCGCAAAGCTCAAATCTTAGAAAACCAGGTGCTCTTCTTCTCTCTCCATTTTGAGTATCTCTTTTTCTGTCAATTTTAAATTCCTAGAGCTGATTTTATTTGATTACAGGCTCGATTGGCCAGTGTTGGACTTTCAAAAACCATAGCAGAGCTTCGAAATATCACTGGTAAACCACAAACAGAGAAGAAAAAACATAACAAAATTGACAACTTCTCCACTCCTTTGCGTCGTTCCAATCGATTAATAGGAGGTAGAGAACCCAAGTTGGGAAAAGCTGATAACAAGCTTGTGAAGAGTAGGGCTACAGAGACTAATAAGCCGAAGAGGCCTACAACTGCTTTCTTCATTTTTATGGAAGAGTTCAGGAAACAGTACAAAGAAAAACATCCAAACAACAAATCTGTTGCTGCTGTTGGAAAAGCTGCTGGAGAAAAGTGGAAATCCTTTTCAGTTGCAGAGAAAGCTCCATATCAAGCAAAGGTAGAGGAAATGATGGCTGAATACCAAAACAAGATGCAGGCTTATAACATTAACAAACAACAACAGGCTGCTGATGTTTCTTCATTACCAAGAGCATTAAGATTAATAGCAGATTGAAGTAATATTTGATGCGAAGAAAATGGGGGGTAGGATATTTTTATTTCAAGAAATACCATATGACATTTCCTTAGCTTGTCTGTAATCCCTAGATAAATGTTTGTTTAGTATTTCTTTCCCTGGTTTTTTTGGGGTTTAATTAGTTGGGAAAGAGAAAGAAAATAGATCATGAGCTGGTTTAAGGGTTCCAGTTGTTCATCTACTCTATTTTGTTGGTGCTTAATCATTATTCAACTTGGGCTTGTCCGCCAGCGTATTACGAAGCCAAAAAGTGTATGTACTTATGTCGATTGTCTCTCCTTTTCTTTTCCCTAAGCTTTTAGAGAAATTGGGATTTTCAGAAGAATAGAGATGTCGAAGATGATTTCAGAGAAATAGCTTTTCCGGCTAGAAATTAGAGTGATCTTCTGAGACAATTAACTCTGTAAACATGAGTGATTTTGTTGTTCTTAAGAAACTAAAGTGATTTTACAAGGTAATTTTCATACCTTTGAAGCCTAGTGCAGCTTTTTGTATGATAACATACTAGCCTGGTCAGCTTTAGGCCGGAAATTGATGATCGACTAAGTGTGTTTTGAAGGTTCGTTGAAGCCAAAAAGAGAGTAATCCACTTTATTTACAAGTCAATAATCTTCGCTACGCGGACATGGGTGGATGTAGTCCTATAGCAAAAGGTTCAATTGAATCCATACCTTTCGACACAAAGTATAAATTTATGTACAAAAATTCACCGAAATTGCAATAATTTTAAATATGAACACATAAATTTATAAATATAATGAGTTCAATACTAAAAACCTTAAAAGATTGAACCTATAAAGTTTAAATTTTAAATCCACTTCTATTCGCTGGAACAACAAAAACCACTATCTCGCTTTTCTTCTATCTTTTTTTTTTTCTTTTGAGGAAAAAGAAGTCGCCATATTTAAAGAGAAACATAATTGCATTGTTGAATTATTTTGTTGGAAGCACTCATAGGTCGTGGAGTGTCTTTAAGAATCATACGATTATATCAAATTGAAGTTCCGACATTTTGTTTGGAGTTCACGAGGAGGACATACCCAACGTGCACAAAAAATTAGTAACTCAAGATATGGTTGATGACATGAAATTGCTTGTACTAACTAAGAGAAACAACAGTCCCCTCGTTTCACTTCATCTGTTCCTCACCTGAAATGCAGCGATTTTGCTAATATTTGAAACAACATTCCCCTCATCTGATTTTGAACTTAAGGTAGGTTTGCCGGGTGCTAGCAAAATTATAGTATGTAGCTTTAAGCATGAATGTAGATTCGATCAAATCCAATAGTTTTTGCTCAAACAATGTATTTACGTCAAAAAAATTATTAAATATGTACAAATATTATTTAGAATTGAATTAGTAGCTCTTAAAATTGTTGTTCTAAAATTCAAAACTCATAAAATTGAAATCCTAACTCCACTTCTGTTTACATGACAAATATTACTTTTGCAAAACCTTTCTAAAATTTGACAAGTGGAATACCAGGTCCCACATTTGCTAGTGAAGAAGGGAAAAAAAAGAGAAAAAAAAGAAAGTTACAAATAGAAAATTGTCTTTTTTTCTTTCCAAATAGAAATTGTCTCGAAATTAAGAATACTTAGTTATATAATGTCCAATAAGGAAATGATACGTGAATAATTTGAAGGGGTCAGGGTGCCATAGTGAACAACCGTCAAGGCTGTTGGCATTTTTGTTAACTTATTAGTTAGAGTAGGAGCGGATTTTGAAGGGAAGTATAACGGAGGATAAAAATATACTATTTAGCAAAGTACATGGGTAAATTCAGCCTTTTTACTTGTATAAAACGTCCAATTTTCTTAATTCAAGACTTGAGGGGTCCTTTTACATTTCTAAAATGTCTTGTCCAATATCAACGGTCGATTTTCCCATTTCAAATTCCAAAAAGTTCAGATCTTGCCAAGGTATCCGTTAGAACTGAGAAAGCCTGCAATCTTAACGAAGAAAGAGGAAGAAAATCGCCGTTGAAACCCTAAGGTGCAATAATGGGAAGGCTTGGAATGAAAACTGACTATGAAGAACTGCGAAATGCCCGGATCTTGGAAAACCAGGTCTCTTCTCTTTCAATTTGAGTGTGTAATTTCTATCAATTTGAATACCTATAGCTGATTTCCTTTTTATTACAGGCTCGATTGGCCGGTCTTGGACTTCAAAAAACAATCGCAGAGCTTCGAACTATCACTTCCAAACCTCAATCGGAGAAGAAAAAATATAACAAAGTTGACTATTTCTCCACTCCTTTGCGCCGTTCCAATCGATTGAAAGGCAACACCCCTCCCGAATTAGACTTGCGCCGTTCGGGTCGCTTGAATGAGAAGTCCTGCTACTCTGCTCCACCAGCAAAAAGTCTGTTTTTATGTCTCTTTTCTCCCTTTTTTGAGAGTGATTGTGGATTTTGGCATAAGAATGATGTACCCTTTTTGTATTTTGTTTTATATTGCTTTTAGGGAAGTTGGGACTTTTCGAAGAAGGATATGTTGAAGATGATACTGAGAAGAGACCTGCTAATGCACCTCTGCTGAGAGTGAAAGATGGCTTAATACCGCACCTTACACCGGAAGCTTTGTCTCGGCGTTGCACTAGCAAAGAAAGGGGAACTATATATGACCCTATTTTTGGTATTTGCTGTCACTTTTGCAGGTTTTATACTTATTCTCTAATACCCTTGCCAGAAAATATTTTGCCATTCATTTTGCAAAGACTTCAAATTTTTGTGCACTGATGGTGAAAACTATTCACACAATTAGCTACGGTTTGGACATAGATTTGATTGAAACTTGAAAAAAGAGTTTTTGAAGTTATGTTGAAAAATAATTTTTGAAAGTTGAAATTGTGTTTGGACATGCATGAATAAAAGTTGAAGTTTTGTGAGTGGAGGAATTTTTTTTTAATTTTTTCTCCCAAAACATGATCATATTTCACAAACAAACAATGTTTTCAAAATTGTTTTAGAAAAAATGAAGCCAAAATCTATGGCCAAACGGAAGCTTAAAGTTACTTATAAAGTAATGATAGATAAATTTCTGTTATAAACATGAATCTGTGAACCTCGTAAAAATGTTGCGGAACCTGCTATAATAAGTTAAAATACTGATAGTGTATCCTTTTGCAAATCGAGTTTTTGTTACTCAATGTGCAAAAAATTGAGGGACTTCCCACAAGACGGCTCCTTCTTTTTTACTTTTTGCTAGGAAGCGTGGATTTTGAGATTGAATTTACATCTATGTCAGCTATCCATATGTACCATAAAACTTCTAATCTGCCACACGGGAATCAGTAGAAAATGATGATTTGTGATCATTCATGCAGACAAAAGAAATTGTGTGGTGAAGAAGACTGTAAACGATGTGGTGATTTGGACACGGATCAACCTTGCTTAGGTTAGTCTTACAAATTCTTTTGTGTTTTGTGATACTACTAGTTTATAGGCAGACTGATGAATAGTAAAATATTTCCGATATATATACTATACAGGCAAGACAGATTGTTCAATTTGCCATTCTACCAATGGTGTTCTTTGCCGAGGTTGTCTTAAGGTTCGATATGGTGAAGGTGAGGCACTAGCTATATATTTTTAGACACTACAGGTTATGCAATCATATGGTTTTAAGCTGAAGATCACTCATGTTGTATTCCGACCACTTAAAATGGATTTGCTGCAACTCTAGGGCACTAATACTATTCTGTTCTGTTTAATGGAAGGCCCGCCATTATAAACTTTGTGACATTGATCTTTGTTTTCTGATTATGAATGTTAATTAAGTTCTAAATCTGTGCAAATATGTGTTAGAACTGGAGGAGGTGAGAGCAAATAAAGGTTGGGTATGCCCTCATTGCACTGAAGAAAAAGGCATCAATCCATATTGGATATGTAATAGGTACTTTTGGTGGTTATATAGAACAGGAGTAGGTGCTTATGAAGTTACATTCTTTTGATACTGATACTGGTACTGGCAAATTTCATTTGGTGTTTTTCTAGCTCACTGTGTCTAAAGAAGCGAAAGATGGCTCCAACTGGGATCGCCATATTCAGAGGTTTGTATGTTTGTTACTAGTTTACTTGAGGTTTTGTTTGCTCACATCTGTTGTTATATATAGTGTGTATTTATAATTTTTCTAATTCTTGTGTATCTTTTCATTGTTGGATCTTGGACAAAGTAGCTAGAGAGATGGGATACAAATCAGTGGCGCATCTGTTAATGGCTCAGCTTCAGCAAGCAGTGAAGGGGAGATGATATGCTTTTTAGTGAATTTTGCAAACTCTTATTAGATTATAAGAGCTACATAGGCAGTAGAATTAGCTTCTGAATGTCAAGATGAATGTTATGAAGACCAATCACCAATTGTAATGGCTCGGATCCTCATTTCCAAATTTGCTGTGCAACTTTTCATTTGAACTATGTCTAAAGATAAGATTGGTGCGAATCCTTTTCTCATGAAATGTTTTATTGAAAGTCATTTCTACTGTTGACTACTGGAGTGAACTCAAGAACTGCCTATGGCACATCTTTGATTGTCTCTTATCCCTCAGTCTTGTGCCTTTGATATAAGGCCTTCATCTGCAGAAAAATTGAAAGCACTTTTCCCTTTTTGTCAAACACCTCAAATTAGAAAAAAAAGAAAACAAAAGTTGAAAGCACTTTTTCTTTTTTGTCAAACACCTCTAAGTAGAAAAAAAAAGAAAAAAAGAAAAAAAGAGTTTCAGCCAAATAGATTACAAGTCTTCATAAAAAATTAAAAAATTCACACCGATTATGATTATAAATTTTGTCCTCAATTTGGAGTTAGTAATTGGAGAGTTGCAACTTCAATTTACGCGTTACGTGTTTGTTCTACACATCAGTACGAAAAAAGATTCACATATAGTCAATTAAGATGGTCATAAACAAATAAGACCTTGCAGAGTACCCAATAATATAGAGCTTGAAATGTAAAAACTAAAAATGCAATGAGAAAATTAATAAAGAGATTGTAAAAGAGAGAAAAGAAAAGAAAAATAGAAAACCCCATTTGTCCCTTCGAGAGAGGTTTTACATTCTCTTGCCAAATCAAAAAAGCTACTCCTTGCTTCTCTATTTGTTCCTTCACCAGAACCCGACCCGACCTCTAGATTCCGGCCGGCGATGCCGGCTATCTATAACCCTAATTGGTTCTGCACTCCGTCTAATATTAACCCAAACTGCTCTCCCTCGAGCTTCAGCTTCCCTAAAACCCTTACATTTTCGAGCTCCTTATCTCCACCTCTCAAATTCGTCTCTAGTAAGCCTAATTTGTTTCCCGTTAACCGCAAACAACGGTACTTTGTTAGTGTTACAGCTGCTGCCAAGTCGACCAGTTCCGACCTCTATTCAGTTCTTAATGTCAGTAGAAATGCAACGCTCAAAGAAATTAAAGCATCTTATCGCAAGCTTGCTCGCAAGGTATAACTCCTCTGTTAACTTAATATTACATTAATGTATGTTATGTATGTATAAGTTTGGTTTGGCTATTCATATGTTAATTGTTATTATCACCTTCCTTGTTGCTTAAACAAACTTTGTGCTTGAATGTCTTTGATAAACACATTTCTGTCTTGTGGCATTTTCTGCTTCTTGAATATGAACACTTCTTTGCTTGGGAACAGTATCATCCTGATGTGAATAGAAGTCCTGGAGCTGAAGAAAAGTTTAAAGAGATTAGTGCTGCATACGAGGTAACATCCTGCTTCCTTTCCCCAACACTTCCCCCCTTTCTTCTCTGTTGGGGAATTTTATGTTGAATTGATTATTTACTGAGATTGTGAAAAGCGCATGTTGAAATGATGGGATGTATCCAACTTGCTGAAGATTTACTTCTTGGTCTTTTATTTCATTGTTTTCGATTTGATTACAAAAGTGTATTATTAGGTATTATCAGATGATGAGAAGAGGTCTTTATATGACCGTTTTGGCGAGGCAGGGTTGCGAGGAGAATATAATGTGCCTGGTAGCGGTGCGCAGGGGGTAAGATCATGTAAAAACAATTTATTTCTGCTACTTTTGGCAATGTTAAAAGTACTGACCTTTTATTAATGTTTTCATATTTTTCTTCATGATGACTGGTTTCTGTTCCTGCATGATTATCTGATCTTTAGGTGGACCCTTTTGAAGTATTTTCTGAGTATTTTGGTGAGTCAAGTGGCTTTTTTGGAGGAAGTGGTGGATCAGGAGGCTTCAGCTTCGATTTCAGGAATATGGGGAGGCAGGATCTCGATATTCGGTGAGTCTCCATGCGCTTTTGCTTCTGAAACTATGTATATCTTAATATCTTGGTCTTGGTGATATTTGGATATGTCTCATGCAGAAAAAATACAGTTTTCTGATTATGATTCCCATTGCAGTTATATCTTTCACTGGGTGTCTTCAACCCCCCCCCCCCCCCCC
>MCJB01050241.1:153878-215027 GCA_002018475.1 Nicotiana obtusifolia
AAAAAAAAAAACAACAACTCAGTGAAATTCTAGTGGGGTCTGGGAAGGGTAGTGCGTACGCAGACCTTACCTCTATCCCGAGGGATACAGAGCTGTTTCCGGTAGACCCTCGGCTCAATAAGACGAAAAGAGACACAATATCCGTACCATCAATAAAAACAACAACAACAACAACATACCCAGTAATATTCCACCCCGTGAGGTCTGGGGAGGGTAGTGTGTATGCAGGCCTTACCCCTACCTTGTAAGGATAGAGAGGTTGTTTCCAATAGACCCTCGACTTAGTAAAGGATAAGCACCACATTAATGAAAATATAGACAAGAAGGGACAGTACCAAGAAGCCATATAAAAGCAGAATAAATAAAAACCTTAGAAAGAAATAGTAGCATCACAAGAACATAGATGAAAAGTAAAACAATAACAAGTAGATTAAGCCCGACACTAAGAGAAACGACAGAGTAACGTGAGCTCTACATCACTTACAGTTTAAGACAAAACCCTAACAGACTAGCCTCACTCTAGCGCGCCGTAGAAATATGCACAACTACTTCCTAACCTACGACCCTAATGTTCGACCTCCACAACTTCCTACCTAGGGCCATGTCCTAGGTAATCTGAAGCCTCGCCATGTCCTGCCTGATCACCTCTTCCCAATACTTCTTAGGCCGCCATCTACCTCTCCTCGCGCTCACCAAAGCCAGTCGCTCGCACCTCTTTACCGGGGCATCTAGGCTTCTCCTCTGAACGTGCCCGAACCATGTGAGTCTAGCTTCCCGCAGCTTGCCATCCATGGGGGCCACTCCCACCTTCTCCCGAATATCTTCATTCCTAATCTTATCCATCTTAGTGTGCCCATACATGCACCTCAACATCCTCATTTCTGCTACTTTCATCTTTTGGATATGAGAGTTCTTAACTGGCCAACACTCAACCCCATACAACATAGCTGGTCTAAACGCCGGTCTATAAAACTTACCTTTCAATATCAGTGGTACTTTCTTGTCACGCAGGACTCCAGAAAATGACCTCCACTTCATCCACCCCGCTCTTATACGGTGAGTGACATCCCCGTCAATCTCCCCATCCCCTTGTATAACCGACCCAAGGTAATTGAAACTGCCCCTCTTGGGGATGACCTGTGATCCAAGCCTCACGTCCAATCCCGCTACTGTCGGCTCGACGCTGAACATGCACTCTAGGTATTCCGTCTTAGTCCTGCTCAACTTGAAACCCTTAGACTTAAGGGTCTGTCTCCAAGCCTCCAGCCTCTCATTGACGCCGCCTCGCGTTTCATCAATCAGAACAATATCGTCAGCAAATAACATACACCATAGCACCTCCCCTTGAATATGGCGTGTCAGTGCATCCATCACCAGGGCAAATAGGAATGGGCTGAGCGCAGATCCTTGGTGTAACCCCATAACAACCGGAAAATGCTTCGAGTTGCCTCCCACTGTCCTAACCAAGCAAAAGGATGAGTTTCTACTACTTCTTTGTAGTAACATTCATTGTTGAGGAGAGCTTTTTGCTCTTATATATTGCTGGGTGAAGGCTTGTATAAGTTCCATGGCTTTACCTGCATCAGTGAAATAGAAGCAAGAATATTGAGGAAGAGAAAACAGAATAACTTCTCCATCAGCTTTGGTTTGATATTATGTTCGAAGTAATTGAGGACGAGAGCAAAGAGTTTGATTTGTTCTTCCTTCGTAGTCTGTCTTTTTCATTAGCTGAATATCTGGTAATGAATTTATTTCTTGTTTCCCAGTTATGACCTTGATTTGAGCTTTGAAGAGTCTATATATGGAGGGCAGCGAGACATAGAAGTACCTTCTCTCGATGCATGTGATAGTTGTGGCGGGACTGGTGCTAAATCTAGCAGTTGTGTTAAAATCTGTTCTGACTGTGGCGGAAAAGGAGGAGTGGTGAAAACACAGAAAACACCTTTTGGAATAATGTCTCAGGTAATTTCACATGCTTGCATGAGAAATTAGTAATTGTTGCATGCTATGGTAAATCACTTATTTTGTTGCACAGTCCTACTTCCTTTTTAGCTCATCCCAGAATAGTGTCCACTTATCATGGGAAGAAAAATCCAAAACTCCCTTTGACCATTTTCTTAATCCTCTTTTTACCTGGCACAATCATTAAAATGATGGTTCAAATTGTGCACCCAAGGTTGTGGCCTAGTATTAAAGAAGTGGGTGCGAACCTTGGAGACCAAGGTTTAAATCTCATCTGAGACAAACAACACTAGGCGATTTCTTCCCGTTTGAAGCTTTGGTGGTAGAGTTACTTGGTATGTGTGTTTGTGGGAAGTGGTAAGTACCTGTTGACTTCTGTATTTTGGGAGTATAGGATAAAGGAAAGTTGTATTAAGAGTAAAAGAGGGTCCCATATAATTTTTTGTATTTATAAAAATGTATTAAAACTTTCCTTTTAGATGGATTGGGCATTCTTTTGGAACAAAGCAAAACAAAAAGTAAGAAAGTTAATATGGGACAGAAGACATTTTCTAGAACCCGAAAAGCTTTACGAGACTCTCTTTTGTTCCTCTCCATATAATTCTATCCATTATTTGCTCTTCAATAATCTCAATATATGACCGGACATGTCTCCATATGCTAAATCATTAATACCTTCAGGAGATGATTAAATTTGGAGGAGGTATCACTACATACTTTGCTGAACCTTTTATTTTTTCATTTTACATGATATGATTCAAAATTTCAAATATATCAGCAATCAACTGGTACATATTATTATCATCTCATATACTATTTTGAACTTTAACGCCACTGGATATCATGGCAAGTTTGATGACCATTTCAGATTAACTGATATGATGCTACTGTCTTTCACCTATGGGCAAGTAATCTATACTACGGTTTCGAGATAGTGGAACTTTTAAAGAAGATAAGATTTTGCTCTGACTCACTATGCTTATTTATTCTGCTGAATGATTGTTTTTAAGCACAAAAAAAAAAAAAATTCTCTCTGCACATCTGACCTGTGTGTTATTTTGAACAACTTGCTGCTGTCTATATTTTAGTCTGCTGGTCCTTGACTTGCTTTCTAGATGCTGAATCATGTTTTCAGGTATCTATGTGCTCGAATTGTGGAGGTAATGGAAGGATAGTAACTGATCATTGTCGAAAATGTGGTGGCCGTGGTCAAGTACAATCAAAACGAAGTATCAAAGTGGTTGTTCCACCTGGAGTTCATGACGGAGCCACAATGCAAGTTCGAGGAGAGGGTAACATTGACAAGAAAAGGTCCCCCCTTAACTAAAGCTCCTAAGTTCATGTGATTAAGTAGCTTTCCCCTATTTTCATGTAAAAACTTAGTGCTTTGACCAAAATTGTCAAGTCACTAGAAAATCTGCAGTATATGCAATTTGAACTTTCAGTTTACTTGAACAAATACATTGTATCGTGATTATAAGAAACAGGTTCCTCTGAGTCTAAGTGCATGTTTGATTTGCCTGCTCTGCTTTAGATGTTGCTGCTTGTTATTAATTATTTATGTGGTGTTAATGTCACGCTTCTCAATCTTCAATATTCTGATGTATATCCAGTCTTTTGATACTATGTGGATACTTTCTAGACTGTGAATGCTCCTCTTTCTGATTTTCTGTTAGTGTCTTCTGTTTCATTCTGTGTTGTGAAACAAGTGCAATAGATCATAAGAGTGAAGAAGATTTTGAGGAAATCTGAGTCACAACTTGAAGCATGTCCTCGTTAATGGCTATAAACTTCTTTAAGCAAAAGTAATTCCAAAAAGTCCAAAGGAACATGGGCTAAGGATCTAGCTTTAGTTGTTTTGCTTATTGATATGCCCGAACTCCTTTAAGGTTTTTCCTCTCACCTAGGTTAGAAATTGTAACTTCACCGTTTTCTGTTCTATCTCTTTTTCTGTTTCTCGTTGCTAAATTTTTATGGTTCTTTTGGGGGAGTGGGGTGGGTGTTCCAAAGGCCTCATCAAGAATAGAGATTAATGTTCTTCTCTTTTTGCTATCATCCTCACAGCTTAATTTGGTCTTCTTCGCAGTAGTATAGCTGGTGACCTCTATTTGATCATCCACGTCAAACAAAAACGTGAAATTTGGAGGGACGGTCTTAACCTGTACTCAAAAGTAGACGTTGATTTTACTGAGGCCATTCTGGGGACAGTTAAGAAGGTAATAGAAGCATTACGAAAAGCTAATTGCTTTTTTTTTCCTCTCTTAAAAAGGCATGTTTAAAGGCAATTAAGTTTTGAAAGGATGGCTAGCATCTTTTTATTCTCCTTTCAGTCGTTCCCCATATCTGTTGCCTGCCCTGCTCTCCCCTTCCCTTACCCCAAGCACCTTCCAAAGTCATGGCATTGTGTGTTTCTGGGCATTTTAATATGCTTTGAAGTGCTTGTAGATGGTTCCTTGTAGATATAATAGCGATATTACTTCTTAAAAGAATCACATCCTGGGATATGGCCTTATGGATGTCTTTCTTTTCCTCATATAGACTCTTGTTTGGACTCCTATAGGTGACAACTGTAGATGGTATGAAAGATCTTCAGATTCCTCCTGGATGTCAACCTGGAGAAAAGATTAAAATGTCAAAAATGGGAGTGCCAGACATGAATAGATCTTCAGTGAGAGGAGATCATCTTTTTCTGATAAGTGTTCAGATCCCGAAGAATCTCAGGTTTGAATTTGTTCGTATAAGCTTTCAGATACATCCGCAGTTCAATTAATCAGTTTGGATGGGATAAGATGCCATATCTATTTAACTGTAAAGGGCTTCTTAATCCTCAGAATTCTCTTTCGTGCCAATTTTTTCTGTGAATTTTGACTAAAGTTCTTTGCTAAACCTCATCAACACCAAGGTCCTGTATAAGCCGTCAACTTTCTTATGTGATTAATCAACATAAGAAGCAGAATGTTGAAGTTGGAATAAACCTGAAATGTTCCTTTCCGAAGTTAATTGAAAAGCAGTTTATCTTATGAGACAAAATATATGCCTTAGCTTCTTCCTTTAGAATTACATTGTCTATATATGTTTACTCTGATCTTACAATTCAGGATATATCATACCAAAACAGAAGGTAGGAAAGGCGTTTTGATTTGTCGCCTTACCTCTTTGGAAGTCCTTAATTTATCTTCCGCCCAATGTTGCCTCTTTCACTAGCATCTTACATGAACGTGCATCGTTTGTGATCTGTTTCTTTTGTTGTCACCAGAAATATCTTATAGGCAAACCTAAAAAAGCTCTTTGTGTCTTGCTTGTATTTCTTTAAAAGAAAAACAAGAATTGTTCATTTTAACATAGGTCTGCTAGATAAGTCGGGGCTGACAAAGTCGATACTTTCATCTCTTAGATTTAGTGTAGCTGTTTTGTTTAATTACTATACGCAGGGGCGGACCCACCTGGTGTCAAGAGGGTTCATATGAACCCGCTTCGTCAAAAATTGTACCTGAGTATAGATATAAATGTCATCTAAAACAGAACAACTTTTCATATATAAATAAAATTGAACCTGCTTTGACATCAAAGTCGTTGTGCAATGATGGTCAAGTGGGTTCAATTTTACCGGAAGGTTCAGTGTTCGATCCTTTAGCGCGACACTTTTCCTTTCTGTTGGACAAATTTTGGCGTTATTGTTGAATGGCACTCAGAATTTGTTGCAGAATTTAATATACTTTTTACTTTGTCAACCAAGCTTAAAATTTTTAAAGCAAAATTTGTCAAATTAAGTAGATAAATTATCTTAAAGATAAATTTAAATAGATTTCGTAATTGTTTTATTGAAAAAATGTAAGAGCGCCGACTTAAAAACGTGACTTCATTTTGAGGTGGAGAATGAAAAGAAAAAAATAAAGTAGCTATCTTGCTTGCTATGCCTGAATTTTATATCGGCTATTGTTGTTAATTTGACCCGCTTATATAAAACCTTGCGTCCGCCACTGACTATACGTGTGGTATTGTAATTGGGTAGGATACCATCGATTCTGCCTAAGATAATTGACTTCAAGCGGATCTGAAAGGGAACCGGGTTCATGTGTCAACCTCTTTTTTTAAAGTAACGTAAAGTCTGAGTTGAATATTTTTCTATGTTTGCTTGTTTCATCTAAAATTGTTCACTGATATCTGTCATGTTCAATAATCTGTGTTCTCTTCTCCTTTGTCAGTGATGCAGAGCGCACCTTAGTTGAGAAGTTGGCTTCACTTAGAGCAACATCGAAGCAGTATTCAGTCTCATCTGGTGGTATATCTTCTTATTCTTTCCTCTTTCTTTTAAATAGTCCAAAATCTTTGTTTGATGAGAGGAAGAATTTCAGTCAGAGAACCATATCAGAAACATAAAGTTCACTCAGAGAAGTGTGTCAAAGGCAGAGTCACAATTGGCAAATTTGAGGGGTTATGTTAGAAACAATTACGTCTATTGGTAGTGATAAAAGTTATGGACATTGGGTCTAATAAAACCCCCAAAGCTAGCTCATGAGGTGAGGATTGCCAAGCTATATAAGGAGACCAAGTCCCCCATCCCTTAGCCGATGTGGGAAACAACACCCCCGCACGCCCAGGCCTGCCAACTAGAGCGTGGACAATATAATATGGGGGGCCCAACATTGGTGAAACAAAGAATTGGGATGGGTACGGTTCTGATACCATGATAAAGATATGGACATTGGGCCTAACTTAACCCCAAAGGCTAGCTCATGAGGTGAGAATTGTCTAAACCATATAAGAAGACTAAGTCCCCCATCCCTTAGCCGATGTGGGAGACTCAACATGTATAAGGAGGGATCCAAAGAAGTGAACATGCTGGAAGAATTGTAGTACTAGCAACTTCTGGTTCTAGCGAAGCCTTTAGCTCTCATCCACTCTTTTTAATTTTGTTTATTACTGGGTTTGCCAAATAAACCTCATCCACTCCCTTCAAAAGTAGACCATTGTCTAGGTCTACCATTTGAACCTAAAATTAGGGTACCCTGCTCGATTGAACCCTTCAGATATAATTTCAGATGTGATATCAAAAAGCAAACTTAGCCTCATTTCTTTAACGCACTCTAGTATGCAATGTTTCAAAGCATGCCATCAACCCTTGCCTTTTATTTTGTCTGATGCAGTTAAGTTAGCGAAGTTATTTGTTTCTAGTATGTTACATTAACCATGTTCACTAGTTTCTTCAGTCTTTACCTTTTAACTTCTATTAATTAGGGATACCAAGAAATAATCTGGATAGGAATCTTGCTTTTGCAGGTGATAGTAAAGGTGTTGCGCATATGTGGAAACCGATCAAAGACTTTCTGAGGTGCATTATATACTGCAATCATATCTCATCTTAAGAATATGAAATGTCAACTTATTTTTAAAAAATATTAGTTTGTCCTTATTACAGTGCTGATTTGATATTATCACAACTTGACCGGTATTTATGAATCGGCACTCATACATGAAAATAAAGAAGAAAAAGTAAAAGCAACTAGATGAGAATCAAGTCCAATCGAAACTATAGAAGCTCGAGAAGGAATACCAAAACCTATTCCACTCTCGGAGTTTTATGGAGTATTTGGATACTGAAAACTTACCGTTGTCTGTATTTTAATTTGTTTACTTATGGTCATTCGTCCGCTTGTAGGATGGGGCGATCTGGTAGAAGATTTGCATCAATTGGCACGGGCACAACAGCTTTTTGGAGTTTGAACAGACCATTACCTAGTTTTCCTCTAATGACATCACTTTTTGCTGTTTTATTTGGAACATGTATTTTTGCATTGGTTAAAGTTTGTTGTTATCAAATTTTGCAGCCAAAACGATCAGTGAAACCAAAATTCCTTCTTCACTGGGAAATTAAAGAGCAATAGTTGTGTTTTGTTGTAAAATTTTGCAGTTGAAACCAAAAAATTTTCTACACAGGGAAATTAAAGAGCAATAGTTGTGATATCGTGCTGGTTGTCTCATGCAATACATGAATTTGACATGATGGGGACAAATGTTCAACTCTTCTATCTATCATGCATTTTTCATTGTTTCGTTTGTCCTTTATTATTTATTGTGTGTATTGCTCCTTGTCGTAGGGGATAGGCAGGCAATTACTGGTCGGATTGCTAAATGGTTTTGCATATCAGGTTATTGAATTCCCATGAGATTTGACATATAGATGGCATTGTATGCTTTCCTGTTATGTAAATGATCAATGTTGCTAGATTTGCGAGTTTCTAGAAAGCTACTAGGAGTACTTTATTCCATTGTTGCGTAGATTCTCTAAAATGCTGCCGCATCAGTGTTGGATCCTTCAAAAATGCGTTACTTTCGGGGGATTTGGTTTGAATCCGATGATATTTTCGGAGAGTCTGAGCAACATAATTTTGTAAGGCATGTTTTAGACAGCAATTTGTTTAAGGCAGAATTAATGGAACTGTAGCAGAACAGTTCCTAGAAAGATTTATTTAGTATTTACTGCTTCTCTGTACTTGTGCATCAGAAAAGCTCGTTTATCAATCAGGAAAAATAGGAAAAAGGTAATGTAGCACAAGGACTATGGATTATGATGTGCTTAAACATAATCAATTAGCTCGTAATAAATTGCTAATCTAGGAACTTGTTTTAGTGGATAGTACATAAAGGGGTTGCATGTACTTATGTGCACTTTTCAGTTGTCTGTTGTGAAGGATAAGGAAAATTGTGTGGTGTGGCCGACAGTGAATAGAAACGAAGGCTGCAACTCCAACTCAAAAATAAAATCTTACTATAAAGTTTAACCTTAACAGCTTGTCCATTTAAATAAAAAGAAGCGAAGTAATGATAATAAGGAAGAAAAGAGAAAAAGCAATAACAGCTTGACACAGTTGTCTGTACGAAGGTGAAGCAGTTGTAATGGTTGGCAAATTTATTCTCATAATATATTCTCGATAAAGTTTGTCATCCTAATTTATTCTCACCTAAGCTTTATTCCTCATTAATAGCTTTATTAATATCCACCTCTATCTTTGGTTGGTAACTAAGATACTTCATCTAATCCAAATATCCAATCTATTTCTTTTTCCTAAGAATTCACATAAGTAGGATTCCTTCCTATTAATATAACATTAGCTTTCTCAAATAACTTAATACTGTCAATTTTGTCGTTTGTAACAACTCCTTAGAAAATATTTATAACTAGTGTTTGAAAGTATTAGTTGATAGCATCGAGCTGTTGATATAATTACGCTCTCGTTTGTGTCGACTTGGATTAACTTTATTCTACACCTGCATCATGTTATTATGAAAATTTAATGTATATAATTCATGTATAATCATGCTGTCATGCCAACCCAAAAAATGAAGATGGCCCCACCCTAACTCACTCTCCCCAGTCCCCACCAAAAAAAAAAAGAAGACAGAAGGGTGCTGTTATAAGTAAGAAAAGAAAGAAAAACTGAATGGAGAACTTTCTGATGCGAATGTAACTTATTTGAGCTTTAACGAGGATACTGAGCATTGAATAGAGAACCAAAAACTAAATGGTGTAATAATTAAAAAAAGTCTATCTCTCCAATCCATGCGAGGGCGCAAAAGAAAAATTCTTGCACTTTGGATTCAGATGCTAACTTTGCTAGAGGATAAGAATGTCCTTACATATACTTAATATTTCAATAAATTAGTTGTTTCGGCCTTTTGATCAATTAACCCAAAAACCCAAAATTTAAATATAAACTTATAAAGACACAATTAAGAATGACTTTTGAGGTACTAATTAGGTGTGTTAATGAATATTTAAAAATTGATTAAATCGATCGGATTGTATAGCACCAAACTGAATTTTAGATTTCTTTTAATAAAATCATAGGTTTTATATAAATCTATAACCGTACCAATAATTAGAGTAGATTTTTTATTTTATAAAAATAAATCAAAAAGATATTGAACCATACCAAATAAATTTATATGGAAAAAATATATTTTATATATTAATTTTAAAAATAATAAAGCATTAAATTTCCTTAGGCCTTGGAATTATGAAAATGGTTACAAGCCAACAAGTAATTATATTCAAAATCCTAATTCTCAAACCTATTATACTCCTCCTATTGAAACTAAATTATTTCTAGCAAGAAACAAGGTATTCTAGTGATTATGAGTAGCAAAATACAGTGTATTGAATATGTTTCCTTACGTATGATTTAAATTTATATTTTTGAACATTTAATATCCTATAAACTTTATTTTTGATTCTCAACTTGCTTAATATCTTTCTACTCTGTGATTTATATTTTTGTCTTTGCTTAATTTCTTTTACGCTACTGTAAAATAGTTGATAGATATATACTCTGAGCCATCTAATTCATCACCCTTTAAATAGTAAAAATGCTTAAAGAGTTTTGGTAAGTCCAATAAATATATGTATGTTATTGCATTATGCTTCTACTAGTGATTTTTAAATGACATTTAAAAAAATACTAACAATAAACCGAACCGTATTACATGGCATATCTCACTCAAAATAAAAAATTTCATATTATATGGTGCCATTTGGCGAGCAACTATTCCCCCTCACTCAAGTATTATATGGCTATCTCACGCAAAATAAAATATCTCGTAAGTATCAGTGTTCATTTCAATTAAATAACCTCAAAATTTAGCAAACAGTCACGCTGTCACGCCGCTCACCTTCGTTTTACTGCTATTAATGAAATTGACTGTCCTTTCCTAAGAAATCGAGTGCTACACAATTACGTTTGGACGAACAATAACTTTTGATTTATATCTTTTATTTTTTTAGAAATTCATAAAATATATTTAAATATTTAATCTCAAACTTAGTTACTAAAATAATTATGAGTTTAATTATAAATTCAAAACCGTCAAGTTAGCACCATGTGTGTCAGTCGATAATTTTTCAACGATTTAGCAATACATGAGAACTGTCTGGGTCCACTATACTTATTTTTGCTTGGGCGAAAATCTTGTACGTATAAAGTTTGACACAATCAATATAATTTTAAAAGAAGAATGTTTAAACTTTTCCCTATAGAATATCTAATTATCCAGTGAATTATGTCACCCGCTAAGATAGTTAGTAGTTAGTACTATTATCAGATTGTTTAACATTAATGTCACGGCGGCTGATGTTATTAATTGCTCCTACTAACTTGTGTTTCTTTTTGTAGACTTTAAGATCATTTATTGATATTTTCACATGCAAAGAAAGGGATTATTGTTTCTAAAATTGACAATTTAACCCTTCTTTTTTAAGACAAAAAATTCAGTTCCTTTCTAGTGTGAATATGTTTGTCACAATTTGATATTGAGAGGATTGATTATTAAGTTGAAACGATGATGGGTGCCATGAGGTAAAAGGGTCTATCAAATACAACTTTTTTATTTAATGCAGGTACGAATAAGACTTCTCTAAAGCTTACTTATCGAAGTACAATGAGTATGTTGTTTATGTTATTATCGTTGTTGATTATAAGTTGAAAAGTGAGGAGGTGCGGTAGAGGATTTTGGATTTGATTGGGCCCTCAACTAAAAATGACATAGTAGTATTTGAAAATGGGGCAAAATGATAGCGTTCGGACCCACGTCTTTAGCCTATTCTATTCTTTCACGTCAAACTGTCCTCCCCTCAAATGCTTACTGAATTTTGGGTTGTTTGGTTACTAGAAAATGCTTTGGTATAAGAATTCATCAATGCTATATTAAAAGCACGAAGTCTTTTGTCAAAATGTCGTTCGTCTTTTTTACTCTTTAAAATATATTTTACACTAAATAAAATAGTTATTTAATTATTTTTCTAATATTAAGAAATATTCATTTAATTATTTTTCTAATACATAGGACTTCAAAATCAAATAAATATTATATGTTGAATCTTTCATTGTTTAAACTAGGTAAGACAATATACTATTGGGGTTGATAACCAAGTGTTCTAGAAGAACCAAATCATCTTTTATTAGATGCTCTTCTTCATTTCCGATGCGAAGCAAAAAGTCACTCAATGTTGGATCTGTTCTTACTTTTATATTTTTTATCATTTGAATATTTTTCATTTGAGGTCATACGTATAATTTTGACAAACTAGCTTTTACAGTTTCTGCTTTGGTCAATTTTGGAACTACTGATCGTATTGACAGAAATCACCTCCCAAGCTATTACTTTTCTATCAAACGGTTCATCGATATCCGATATATCTCTAAAACTCTGAGTGATAGTTTCGATCGTTCGACGCTTAGCCAAAAATGCTTCATCCCATATTTTCACTTTTGCTTTCCATATAAACTTAGCACTATTGATCTGATTTGAGTAATTTGTGATGGTTACTCAAGTTATATGAAGAGGTATATCAAATCTAAAGTGAGTTGTACGACCTCATAAGAAAATCGTTGTTGGTACACCACTTGTTCTTATTGTTAAAAATATCATGCTTCTTGATCTGACATTTGCAAGTAATGTGTGACATAGGAATATTATTTCGATTCCACCGGAGGTATCTACAAAGGATATCCCGCAATACATAGTCGATTTTTTATAAAATAGTCTTGAAAGCTTATTCTTGTTCGGGATTTAGCTCTAATTGTGCTTCCTGAAACACATGTATGACCTTCTTGATATTATATTTTTTTTAACTTGAAAAATAATTTTACTCATCTGATGAATTTAAAAAATAACTTAATTGGATTCTCTTGCTAAATAATTGATTGAAATATTTAATTATTCAATTTTAACATAAAATATTTATTATCTGTTGATTTGGATTCTTAATATTAGTTCATCTCATGTTTGAATATTTTACCGTGGTTATAATTTTATCCACCATAAATTTTATTTTCAAAGAGTAAAAAGATCGATGATATTCCACTCCTAAATCTCTATGTTTGCAAAATCATTAGTGGTATTGGCTCTTACCAATATTTTTCTTTCTTTTCTCACACATTTGTATATTTAAATTTTTTTTCTAGTTGTTCTTTAATAATTGGGTGTATTTTTCTATATTACACGAAAAATTAATAATTCAAAAAATTACTTGAGTAGGAAAGCAATAATATAATAATATATTATTGTGGAATTTTTTTTTTTAATTTCAACGCTTTATGCAGTCCGTTTAGCATTATCAAAATTGAATTTTTGATATTGAATATTATAAAGTGGTAACGTATTATCAATATGGAGGATTCTAATAAAATTAATTTTATTAAACCTTCCTGCATATTTTTAATAATAATTCAATAGACAAGATTATATTAATTTTAAAATCTTAAATATTAAAAAAAATGAACATAGAAGTTATTGTAGTCCAAAAAATAAGTTATTACAACTATGTCCTTTTCCTACGAGTTCATCTGTTTAACATCTTAGGGCTATTTTGGTATATCAATATTATATTCGTGCTTTTATAATAATATAGGCTCTCCTGTTTCTAAATGAATTTGGACAGTATAATACGTTTTCAAATTAAATTAGTATTAGAAATTTTTTAAGAAGTATACCTAAAAGTAATAGGATTACAAGGCTAATATATCTTCCTGAAAATAATTATACTAATAGGATTCCTAAAGGTAATTATGTAAGATTCCTAACGTGTAATATTAAACTAATATGATTATAAGGCTAATGTCTAGAATTCTAATTATGTCATTTTATTGTGAGTTATTATGCTTAATATTAAAAGGTTATTTTTGTAATCCAACATTTTATTCATGCTTTTATAATAATATAAATTAATAAAAGTTAAGTTCTAATTTTTAGTCTTAAAACATTAAAGTTTAGTATACATCGTAAACCAAAACCTATAGTTTTACCTGCCACTAAATATACCAATATTATTTTTATAAATACCTACAAAAAAATATTTATTAATCTATATTAATATTAATATTAATATTAATCTATATCTATATAATATATTAAAAGCACGAATGCCTTTAGTGATATGTCATTCGACTTTTTTACCCTTTAAAATAGAGTGTCACATTGGACAAAATAGAAAATTATTATTTTTCTAATGTTTAGAATTCTAAAATCCTTATAATTTTGGTTATTAAATCTTTCCTTATTTGAATTATATAAAAAGTCCAACTATTTAGGATTTTAGAATAAAAGTTAATTTTTTTAAAAACAAAATGATTCCACGAAAGTGCAATTCGACAATAAGAGAGATATTATGAAACAATAACCCCGAATAAGATACGTCAACAATGAAAGGGGTAACAAACACCCATTAGGAATAAACAATAATAATATTGATTTCACTTAAGATTAAGCAATTATGGAGAGATAATAATAATTTCAATTAAGGTTAAGTTATTACGGAAAGATAGGGGCTTTGAATTGGGTGTTAAAACTATTCTAAAAGTTAGAGGAACTAATTTTTAGGACATTGAATTGTATTCTATAAATGTTACTTATTCTAATGTAGCACAAATATATGAGTAGTTCCTCATAATTGAGTACGAGCTTTCATAGAATTGGAAAATCTTAACCCTTGTTTTGAAAAAGTGAAAAAGCGAGAAAAGAGCTTTCGAAAGTTTGAATTGGACGTTCCAATTATTCTAATTTTTTTCTTCTTGTACTTTTAGCATATATGAGTAGTTCCTACTAATAAATAATGATAGCACCGGATTTATATTGAAACGGAAGATATTAATGTTTGATCTTAACTAACGTTAGGATAAAAAATTCACAATAAAAACAGTTTTGCCGGTTTAGTAATTTTATTAATAGCAATAAAAATAATAAAAATTTATTTAAACAATTTAGAATAAAAAAGAGTCAGAATTTTATAAATATATACTCAATACATATACTACAGAAAAATATTAAAAATTAGATTTAGATTTTATATCAAATCTCTAAACGATTTTTATTCTAATTATAATTTATAAAATATTTTATTAATGACAATTAAAATCAAATTTATATATGCACAACCTACAATGAATTATGATAAAACACTAACTTTCAACACGTAATGTATAAACTTTACTGAATTCGATCTTAGATTACATTCTAACTACAATTAATTTAAAACTTTATTATTTGATTTTAAACATCGTTGGATCTTGAAGATTTCTTCATTTATCAACCTAGCTAAATATTCATCATTTTCAGGATTAGCACTTTTTAGATTTTTTTTTCCAAAAAGTTTGTTGATTTATATTTATTGGACTATATAGAAAGTCCTACTATTAAATATTTTGTATATATCATTTTCTTACTTGAGATATGTAACAAGAACAATTTTGCAGAAGACAAGTAATATCAAAAATAAAAGAATCCACAGAGAATAAGTAGAACATAGCTATTACTTGTTTTGTGTTTGAATTATGAACTATAACCAATAATTTATTTATCTTAATAAATATAAAAATAAAAATAAAGAAAGACTTAAGTATGAAAATATAACAAAAGTCAATATGTCGGTCGACACTCCTTCGATTTTTTTTTAATTTCTTAACTATTCATTTACAACTACTCCTAGAAGTAAAACAATTATGTTATATAAGTTTATCATTTTAAACAAAAAATTTAGAGAAAGACTTTGTGAAAAGTTATACTCGATTCTTCGAGTACACAATACTATGTCCATTACCCTTTAATTAAACATTTCTTCTACATACACGAAAATGCAAATAAATCAAATTATCTTAATATTCATATTTATTATACGCTTTAACTCAATATTAAATTCAGAAAACATGCGAAATGGCACTTAATAATAACACATCATGTTATGAATAGTTTAATAATATTTAAATAATTTATTGTAAATTTATATTTATTGATATAGGATACACGCGCAAAGCGCGTACTCTAAAGCCAGTATTATTTATAACCGAGTTTGATTGGCATTTCGTTTTTAGGTAAGCAATATCAGTATAATTTTATAATTTTAATATTATATTTATTTTTGTCTGTCGAGTGTTGGTGTGAGATTAATTTAAATGGCAAAATATAGTCGTGAGATTTTATATACCAGACTCTAACTTATTTGGTAATTGAAGTATAAGTATTATTGCTGGATTGAACATGGGAAAACTTATACAAAAACCAAAATAACCTAGATTTTATTTTTATGTTATTTAATAAGAATAAAATGTAAGCTTTTATAACTATATATTTGAATATCTCATTTTTAATGGGACAAATTCCGGATAAAAAACATATGAACGACATTCTTGTTTGTTTCCTTTCATTTTTGTTGTTCTTTCATGTATAACAAGTAAAAATAATTTATTGGCAACAAAACCTTTTAAAAGGAGAAAAAAGAAAAGAGAACCCCAGTTCAAGAAATTCAAGGAACAGTTAGTCCAAGTTGCAGGAAGCTGCTTTTTTCATAAAGAAAATCAACGTAAATCTTTAAAGCTTTTTATCCACTCAAGAAATTCTATAGCAAAGCTGAACCCCCAAAAAGAAAAAAGACCACCACCAACAACATGTTCGTTATATTCTCGGAAATTCGGAAAAGTAGTGTGTATGAGACTCTTATTCTTGCCTCGTGACGATAAAGAATTTTTTTTTAATGAACTCACGATTAAAAAAAAGTATTTTAAGCAGGTTTAAAAAAAATAGCAGTAAAGAAGCCATATTAGAAATAATAAAAATAAAAATAATAATGACAATAAATAATAAAATAATCAAAACAAAGAAAATATATAATTATATATATCGAGGGATCAAATAATACGAAAATAAAAAGAATAAAGACCCCCCTACAATAATTAAAAAAAGAAAAGAAAATCTAAAAAAAAGTGTTGGACTCCTCACTCATTAGTAGCAGCAGAAAACAGTCCACTTTCTTTATGTACTTATTACACCCATAAACTGTCGTTGCTGTTGACCATTATCAGAATAACAGCTAGGGTTTGTTTCTTCTTTATTTTATTTTCAATATTCCCATTTTACACCCTGGATTTCTAATATTTCTACCTTCCCCCACCTTAAAAAAAAACAAAAAAAAAAACCAGTGTCACACTGTCACTTCATCCCCTTTCTAATATATCAGCCAACAACAAAAAAATAACGCTTAGACTACGGCACACAATCTCTGTTGAACAAACTTTTGTCTCATTTCTCCTCCTTTTTCAAAACCCTTCATTTTCTGGTATGAAAAATGTATAATTTTTCAAACACAATGTTGGGTTTTTCTCGCGTGTTTAAGCACTCGAGTTTGTCAACAATGCTGTTGTTTTTTGTTCTGTTTCATACTCTTTGCTCCATTACTACTTCTTCAGATCTGAACTCCGACCGTAACGCCTTACTCGCCTTACGCGCCGCCGTGGGTGGCCGTACTTTATTGTGGAACACTTCTAACCCTACTCCCTGCAACTGGGCTGGTGTCCAATGTGAAAATAACCGCGTCACCGTTCTCCGGTTACCGGCGTCGTCACTTTATGGTAAGCTTCCGGCAAACACCATTTCTAACCTCACGCGCCTCCGTACAATCAGTCTCCGTTTTAACAAACTCTCGGGCCCACTTCCTTCTGATATTTCACAACTTGTTGAGCTCCGTAATCTTTACCTTCAGGATAACTCATTTACTGGTTCTGTTCCTGATTCCCTTTTTAATCTTCACTTACTAGTTAGGTTAAATCTTGCAAAAAACAATTTTTCTGGTGAAATACCGTCTGGGTTTAATAATTTGACCCGTTTGAGGACACTTTTGCTTGAAAATAACCAGTTTTCTGGGTCTGTTCCTGAGCTAAACCTTCCAAAACTTGAGCAATTTAATGTATCTGCTAATAGCTTAAATGGGTCAATTCCAAAAAGTCTTGAAAAAATGCCTGTTGATGCTTTTGCTGGAAATTCACTATGCGGGAAGCCCCTGGATATTTGCCCTGGAGATGGTGGGACCCAGCCAGCTATAGCTACTGGTGGGATTGAAATTGGAAATGGGAATGGGAATAAGAAGAAGAAGTTGTCTGGTGGTGCAATAGCTGGAATTGTTGTTGGATCTGTAGTGGGGTTCCTATTGTTGTTGTTGATTTTGTTTGTGTTGTGTAGAAAGAGGACTGGTAACAATGCTAGGTCTGTTGATGTGGGTACGTATAAGCCTCAAGAAACTGAAGTTTCTGTAGAGAAGTCTAATGTGGATGCTGAAAATGGCGGTGTAAATAACAATGGGTATTCAGTTGCAGCAGCTGCTGCTGCTGCAATGACGGCTACCGGAAAGGGGGGAGAGAGTGGTGGTGGAAATGTGGTTAAAAAGCTAATCTTTTTCGGGAACAGTGCGAGAGTGTTTGATTTGGAGGATTTGTTGAGAGCTTCTGCGGAGGTTTTAGGAAAGGGGACGTTTGGAACAGCTTATAAGGCGGTTTTGGAGATGGGAACCGTTGTAGCTGTTAAGAGATTGAAGGATGTGACTATATCTGAGATGGAGTTTAGGGAGAAAATCGATACAGTTGGAGCGATGAATCATGAGAATTTGGTGCCTCTGAGAGCTTATTATTACAGCAGGGAGGAGAAACTTCTTGTCTATGATTATATGCCAATGGGAAGCTTGTCTGCACTTCTTCATGGTGAGTCAAAAGCTACAGTCTTTCCTTACAAACAATTGAAAACCTTTTATTGTTGTAGCCACAAATATTACAGTTCTCTTTTTATGGAACTATGCCATTACATGAGTGCATTCTCTATTGGTTTTCTTGCTTTAGTACTTGCCATAAGAAAACTTTTCTTGCTTTAGTCAGTGGATTGATTAGTTTGATTTGTTGCTTGCTCTGCTACATGCAATGCCTCTTTTGAGGGAGAACACCTAACTGAATGAAAGATACATTTGTTTTTTTAGCATGTCTAGTGTATGTTTATAGCATGCTTTATGTGACTCTATGAGGCTGATGCCTTTTATTACATCTCATTCTATCCCAAGGACTATTTCAATGTTTTCTACTTCAATATTTGTGGGAACAAGTATATTCCGTTTTTGGCAGGAAAATGTTGTGTAAGCAGAACTCTATTCTTTTCTTTCTTGGTTGTCATATCCGGAACCTTTATCCAGCAATTTCCTTTATCTTGCACTAATCAAAACTATCATTTCTCTTTGCACCTTCTAGATAATTTTTGCGAGGGACTAAATGTATTTTAAATTTAAGGAATCGGTTCGACTTGATTGTCTCATCTTATTTCTCAATAGATTTGCTAGAAGTGCATTTGTTGTAAGTGTTGCGTTGATAGCCTGCGAAACTCCGAAAAATTGTTAAGAGTGAGCAAATAACTCGGAAGATGTTTGAAACAATTTTGTTCATTCCTTTCACTGCCAAATTCTATTATATGCCAGGAAACAAGGGAGCTGGTAGGACACCGTTGAATTGGGAAGTTAGGTCAGGCATTGCCCTTGGTACTGCTCAGGGCATTGAATACCTACACTCTCAAGGTTCAAGTGTCTCACATGGGAATATTAAATCATCCAATGTCCTTCTCACCAAATCATATGATGCACGAGTCTCAGATTTTGGCCTAGCGCAGCTGGTTGGACCTCCAACTACCCCAACTCGAGTTGCTGGATATCGTGCTCCAGAGGTAACTGACCCACGCAGAGTTTCCCAAAAGGCAGATGTATACAGCTTTGGGGTATTGCTGTTGGAGCTTCTTACGGGGAAGGCACCGACTCATGCCATCCTGAACGAGGAAGGTGTTGACTTACCAAGATGGGTGCAGTCCATCGTCCGAGAACAATGGACTTCAGAAGTTTTTGATCTCGAGCTCCTGAGGTACCAGAGTGTTGAGGAAGAGATGGTGCAACTCTTGCAGCTCGCAATAGATTGTGCGGCTCAATATCCCGACAATAGACCATCAATGTCTGAGGTATGTGAGCGGATTCAAGAGCTCCGTCCCTCAAGTTTGAGGGTTACTCAAGAACAGTCTGATCTTGTCAATGAATCTGATTGAGGTGGTCCTTAGTCCTTTATTATATGTGCAGTACTTGAACTAAAGAAGCACCATCACCAATTTACAGAACCCCATTTGAGCATATTAATCTTTCTTGTTGTCTGTTGGTTAGGGCCTGTCTTCTTTCATTTAAATTTAACAATTTTATGCCCCTTCTTTTTTCCAGATCTCCATTGTAGTAGAGCCCTTTTTCATTTTCCTTTGTGGGGGGCCAATCTATGTACCATTTGTTCTTGTTGGGTGGATAATGGTTGGTGTAATTATTACTTTCAGCCTTTACTTTTACTTTTGCTTTATAACCAACTTTGTTGAGAGCTAAATACCTAGATCTATTTGTATTTTCATTAGGAGGTTTGTTGTTTCTCCTGTAGTTGTAAATTAGTAAAGTTGCCATGCTGTATTGGTGGATGAGGACAGTTTCTTTGGTTTCGCGGATTGTGAACCCTCCTTCAATTTTGGTGATCTCTATCACTTTACCTAGGTCTTAATTAAAGAAAATTAGGGGTCGCTGGGTTGGGAAACTAGTTATTTCATGATTAATTATCTCGGGATTAGTTATTTTATCCTCTCATAGGGATAAAAAATATTACAGTCCCGGGATAACTAATTCGGAGATTAGTTATATCATTATTTTATACCAACCAAACATGGGATAAACTCGTCTTAAATTTAATCTCGATATTAATTATCCTTTTATCCCTCTGACTTTCTTGGAAGTTGGATACCTTTATGTGGTACTTGTTGGAAGTTGGATGATGGTATATAAGAAATATGCATTGGGGTTTAGGTACCTTTTCTTTTAATACATTTGCCTCGTTGCCAGAACCAGCTATTGACTAGGAAAGGCATGTGTATTGTCTTTGATATTTGGATATTGCCGAAGCCAATAGAGAGATATCACATGGAGTGAAGCTAATGAAATTTTCAGGGTCTTAATTTCTTTTTCTTATCAGAAAAGGTGCAATGTAGTTGAATGACAGCAAGGAAAATTTATTACAGGACACATGAAAAGGGTTGTCGACTTTTATAATTTTATATATATGTGCAAAAAGGGAAGTATAAATAGGATCGATATAAAACTCAAAATCCCTTATTTCATTTTAAACACAACGTTTAAATTCAAGATCAGTCACTATTTTTAACAGTTGACAAAGTGTCAAAACTACATGAAAACCCTAAGGAGTCGTTTGGTTTGAAATCAACATATATTGGAAATAGTTATGCTGGGATTAACTATATTGGGATTAATTGTCCTGCTTTATTATTTCTTATTGATTGTTTGGTATGTTGTATCAATCCTGAGATTATTAATTTTATTGCTTTATCTTGGGATAATTTATTCTGGGATTATTATTTCACCCTCTGGCAAGTATAAGTTATTCCGGTACTATTTTTAATCTAGAGATAACATATCCCAAGATTAGTAACCAAACAAGAAATAAAACGGTATTAAATTTTTATCCCAAAATTATTTGTTTATACATCGTACCAAACCACCACTAACAATATGTTGCTCTTGTGGTGCACATTTTTTGAGTAAAATAGGTCATGTTGGGAGAGTGAGCAGACACTGAAATTTAGTGGTCCATTCATAATTGTGCCAAATATTTGTTTAGAAAGTATCCAAAGCATTGAAAGGATTTTCCATACCTCTCAAAGGTCTCATCAAAGTTGGATCCTTTTGGGCATTGGGCCAGTGACAAGCTGATATAGCCAAAATAACCAAATAAATAGATAAGAAACAAAATTGTAAAAGTAACATATTTCAATCTTTAAACCCTTTTATGGGAGATGTTTCCCTTGTCTATTGGCCTTGTTCTGTCCTTATTGGAATTCTGATTTGAATTTGTTACTCCAGAGTCCATACCATTTGAATGCTTGCGCATGTGCTATCACGAACTTGTTTTCTTCCCTGGAGTGGACCACCCCATCACTTCTGAACATGTCTTGCCCCAATCACCATTATCATTCACAGCCTAGCCTTCATGAAGTGGATGAAAATTACGGAAAAAATTTTCAGCTGCAAAAATAAAAAATATTAGGAAATTCTTTTTCCGTATATTTAAAACTTGATTGACTGAGTCACTCAATATCACTAACGATAGAAGATTACAAGTACCTAGTAAGATAGTCGAAGTATAGTAAAACTGACCACGCGATCGGCATACAAAAAGAAATCATCATGTTCTTACAAAATTACGGGAACATATTTATTTGTTTCCAAATTTTTAAACGAAAGAAATGCTATTATTCCCCCAAAAAATTTTTAGAAGCATCTTCTTGAGAAACCAAAAAAATAAACCAGAATGTTGTTTTCCAAAAGCGTTTCTTCCAATACACATATAAACCAAATTTTCCAAAACAAAATCCCAACACACATTACAAATGAAAAAACAAAATCAAAGTAGTTTTTTTAATCCAAACACCATTTTCTAGTTTGCACAAACATACAAAATATAAGATATATAACAAGAAAATTTACATAAGAAAAATTTTCATCCACCTATCCTGCTCCATGTGCAATGTTCACTTTAAAAATCAAACTGTGCTATCTTCGAGTTGATTTTTCAAATGCTAATATATTCATTTTTCAATTTTCGAAATAAAATTGAGGGCCAAGAAAGTACCAAATGATCATATTAATCAGAGGGGACCCAAGGTTCGGCGGCAGGGACACCATGACATTTAATATAAATTTATCACTGTTCGTAAAGATTGATACGGGGGCCTTCATTAATATCTGACTATTTCTTGAATACATTTGTAAGTATACTGTATACATAGAGTTTTTACTGAAGTTTCCGGGTGCCGCTGATCCATCTACGTATAATGTGCGTCCGCCTCTGATATTAACTAGGATTATTTTAAAGCTAATTTTTTAATAAAAGGTTGTTGCAAATAGGGGTGTTCATAAAAACCTGAAAAATCGAACCAAACTGAAAATCAAACCAAATCGATCAAACAAATTAATACTTTTTTTCTTTGGTTTGGTTTTGGTTTTAAATTTTAATCAACATATGGCCGAAAAAATCTGAACCAAACCGACTATAGAAGTAGTTATTTCAAATTTATTATTACACCAATATATATGTATATTTTTTATATAGTTTCTAACATTTTATGGTATATGTTAATCGTTTGCAATTTAGTACAATTATTTGAAAACCCGAATTAGTTTGTATGATTTGGTTCTAATATTTGAAAAACCGACTTATTTGATTTGATTTCTTTTTAAGGAAAAACCGATCCATGAACCCGTAGGTGCAAATGAAGATTAGATCTAATAAAATTTAAAATAAGGTTGAATCAAGCGAATAAGATGATAAAAAATTCATGATCCATACAAGTTAGATCGAATATGTACCATTTGTCTCATTTAGTTTTGAATATAAAACGCATGGACCTAATTTGTCTGTTTGTACGTGTTTTTTTTCTCTGTTTTTTTTGCTCACAACAATAACAAATTTAATGTAATTTTACCAGTAGAATTTGTAAAGAAAAGCACGTATGCATACCTTATTCTTATCTTGTAAATTTAGAGAGATTATTTTTAATAGACTTCGATTCAGTAAAAGCATAGTTACGACTTTATTAAAAAGAGCTTTACCTATTCGCTTATGACTAAAAAATGGGACTGGATCCTAGCATGACTTGTGTTATTAAGGTTCTTCAATAGTAATACAATACTTGAACAAATACCTAAAGTTATCATTTAAGTATATGTTTTATAGAAAAACATAGGATATCGTATATATCATGCAAACTATTATTGTTGATTACTTTTAGATGTGTTGTCCCTTATTCCTTCTAACACAATAGATATGTCTTTATCTATTTTAACGATAATTTAACTATCTGTAGTTATCTTTTGGTAAACTAATATTGTAAAAAAATTTCTGTATCGGCGTATGAAAATTAAACTCCGAAAGAAATACTAACATACCACTATTATTAAGATAACACCAGGAACACAGGCACACAGCTGTTGCTTCTAACTTCCTTTTTTTCTCATTGGTCCAGTTATATGGATTAAAGGGTGGGAAAGAGGACAAGAGTTAAAAGGTTTATTAATATTAATAACTAAGTACGAACCAATAAGACAAACTCGACGGTTGTACCCTTTTTGATATAATTAGTAGGCACCTAATAGGACAAATCTATTAAAGAATATAGTTAATTGTCGTTAAAAATATTGGTACACTTAAGCATGTGTATATTTTTATAGGCGCTTTTTTGCAAAATGGTTAACCAAAATAGAATTATAATTTCAAGAAATTTCTTTAAAAAAAAAAAATACATTAACTGAATTGGATAAAAGCGCCTAAGCACATTGGGGATGTAGCCTTGGATTCTTGACCAGCTCTTTACCCGTCTTTAAATATTATCCTTTTTCTTAATTGCCAAAATAGACTTTTTCTTCGCCAAGAATACTACAATCAAATCTCTCTATTCTTGTTTATTTCGATATTTTTTGGCTTTTACACCTATAATAGCGAATGAATGTTATACACCTATAATAGCATTTAATGTTTAAATATTTAACTATTATAGATAAAATTTATCCAAATATTAATTATTTTTCTTTTTTTAGTGTTACATATAAAAGAAAATCCTTCAAATTTAAAATCTTAGAAGATATACATATTTCACTAGGTATATAATGAAGAAAGGTAATATATTATTAAAAAATTCATAACTAAACGTACAAAGATTTAAACTCTAAGGCACACATTCAAATTCTTTCAAGATTGATGGAAGAACTTTATAATTGTAGTTGTTTCATATATTTCATTCTCTTACTACCGATATAACGCTTGAATTGCGAAGATTCGTGTCAAAATTTTCAGAAAAAGGTATCCAATGAAAAATATATCATGTGCATCTTCAAATCTTATGTCTAATGCAAGATAGAAACTTTGTTCAATGGAAAAGATTGTGTGCGTATTTTTAAAATTATTATTAGTATCTTAAAAATTCTATATATCTGTTATATAGAGATAATTTTATAAAGAGCTTTCTGCTATAAATATATCTATTACTATTTTAAGTAAAAAAACTGTTATAAAGAGATAAAATATGATTTTAAAAATTACGTTCTAAGAAAAATTTGGTTTTTATAGTGAATGGGTGTTATTTTGTCCCAAAGAGGTCTGTCTGTATAGTCATTCAGTTTTGAAAGTTTGAAATTTTTGTTTGAGGGATAACAACTGAAAATTAATGATTGATTATTATTAAAATTATTTAAATATTAATAATTTGTAATTAAATTTTTAGTTCAAACACCACTCTTAGGGTATTGGACTGGCTTACTGTTAAAATGATGTACACAACCAAACGTAGAAATAGGGATTTTTACCTAGCTGTATTATACTAGAAATTTATTTAGGTTCTTTATTAATTACTTTGTATATCTATATTTAAGTTATATACAAAATCATAAATAAGAAAAAAAATTCAAGATCCCTTAATTTTAACATGTTAGTTACAGGACACCCAACCCCATTTCTGATAACCCCCTACATTTAAGTTTTTGTTTCTTTTTTCCCTCTTTCTTAATAATCACCAAAAATCTCTCTTTTATTTTTATACCCCCTTCCCCCCCTCCCTTCCAATTCTTTTCCTTTTTCCAAGGTTTTCAAACCTAATTTGTCTCGTTTTCATTCTTTCTAAATCTTTATTGTATGTAACTTGTATATGATACATCAATACCAAAACAATATTTGATACAATACTAATACAATTACAATACGATTTTTATATTTTTAGTGTAGAGTTGTGATTGAAACTTGAAGACGATGAAGACCATAATTATATGACAATTTTTCAAAAATGTATCGCGAATGTATTATAATTGTATATGTATCATAATTGTTGCAAAGTATTAAATGTATGATCATTGTATATTCATTGTATATTGTTACGAGCAGTTGTGAATTTGTGACGAATTTCATAATTTGTAACATAAATATATGATAATTGTATATTAATTTATTAATATTGTATCAGGTATTATTTTGGGTATTAATGTACTGATACAAGTTAGATATAATTGTGATACACATATAATACAATTATATTTTTAGGCGTTCATGTATATGGTACAATTCAAATATAATTATGATATAATTATCATACAATTCCTGAATATTTCTTCATTTTCAGTGTTGTCCAGTATCCTAGCAAAAGAACGATACAATTGATGATTTTTTAATAATATAAAGCTGTCGGCAATGGTGGGAAGAGAGCAAATGGAGATTTTAGGCGTAGATGAAGGGATTTTGATTTTTAAAGAAAAGGATAGAGAAGAGGAGAGGGGAAAAAAAAAAGAAAAGGGTGTAATTGAATCCCTTAATTGAAGGCACTAATAATAGGGGGAGAGCCTTTTAAGGAGCAATGTATACAATTTTTAAGAAAAACCTAGATACATATTAAAAACTACAAAACATAGAGAACATAGGTAAATAAGTGTCTAATATAGTATAGCTAGGTAAAAAATAACACCCACTGACCATTAAATTGGGACTTTTGCATCTATACCGGATTTTGGGGTCACAGTTCAACCTATACCCACTTTGTTAAAAAATTTGCAAGCCTACCCACTTTAAGGTCAACTTTAGACTTATCTCGTATGAAGTTAAAAAGAATTAGTCTGAAGTGAAAAAAATTGCACTTCAGATGCACTTAAGGCCAAATAGGTCTGAAGTGTAACCAATGGTTTCATGCACTTAAGGCCAATAAATCTAAGTGAAGAAATACACTTCAGATGCACTTAAGGCCAAAAGATTTGAAGTGTAACAAACGTTTTCGTACACTCAAGGCCAATAAGTCTGAAGTGAAAAATTGCACTTCAGATGCACTTGGGGCCAAAAGGTCTGAAGTACAACCAATATTTTCATGCACTTAAAGCCAAATAGGCCTGAAGTGCAAATTACCCAGAAACAGAAATTTGTTATTCGAATTTTAACAATTCAATATACAATTTAATACTTGAATCTACTCCAAATGAGCTCAAATTTGAAACATAACATCCAAATATCATCAAGAACAAATCATAATCATCAATTTATCAAAACAACAATAAATATAACGAACCCATTTTGCAGTTAAGAAAAAGAAAATGAAGAAACCTAAGCAATAGTAAAAAATAAAGCGACACAACAACTCACCACTGTAAAACATCATAAACTACCTTAAAATATGTTCACAAACACCATATAAAATCATTGTTACTCGAAGAAGAAGAAAAAAGATGAGAAAAAGACCAGAAGTTATTTAAACATTGAGTACAAATTAAAAGAAATTTAAAATGTAGGCACAAATTAATGGGGGACCAAATAGGGCTCCCGTGCGATTTTACCATTAACTGAGCTACTGAGTTTCAAATAACAAGTGAAATTCTACAACAGTGACTGTATTTCAATTATAAAGACTAAAAATGACTATTTGTAAATTTTTACCCCATCAACTCCCCCAATCCCCACTCCCCATTATCGTAATAAACTAGTGAATATCACGTGGTTCACTGGCTTTGTGAACTTCTCTCTGATCCGTGCCCTTCTATGTATAGTCCAAATGAACAGACGGACAAAAAACGTAGCCAGAAACATAAAAGACTGTACAAACAAACCTCTCTTCGTTGCTACTGAGAAAGCGAACGGTCAGCGCGGAAGGTTCAAGAATTAGCCGAGCGTTAGCGAAGTTAGATTCTCAGCGCTTCGCCTTTTTTCTCAAAAGTAACTCCATTCCTCAGCAAAATGTCATGGCTTTATTTTGAGGGAAAATTATGCGGCAAGTCAAACACATATACTATATGTAATCATTTGTAGCTATACTTTCAACAAATTTGCAATTCGTAACTATATTTAAATTTTATGACAAATCCATAAAACAAGTGATTAATTGTTTCGCACTGAAACAAGAAAGCAAAAAATTCATATAGCTCAATTGATTAGAGTGCCCGCTTATTTCTCTATTTCGCTTTGATTGTAATTCGTTGCTCGAACAAATAAAATTGATACAAATTGTTACCTTTGTATACACCCTTATATTTCGCCTTAATTACAGTCAATACATGTTGTATTCGTTACGCGAATAAATACAATTGCGCGAACGAATACAATTAATACAGATTGTATTCATTGCATGAACTAATACAGTTAACGCATATTGTATTCATTGCACGTTTGAATACAAGTAATGCAAGCTGATTGCTCTAAACTATAGTGCTTTATGAAAATTCCTCCTTATTTTATTTGGGTATTGCACCAAAACATTCTCCATTTACTTAAATGATAACCTTGGAGGAATCAAAACTTGCTTTAGTTATGTCCATTTTCCTACAGAGTGCAATGGACAATAGTAAATGTTGGACAGCATAAACTGTATATGAGGGCAGCAGCAACTTTTCTCCAGATTCTCCATACCATTGATTGTACCAGAAAGGAAGGGTTGAGTCTAAAATTACAGAAAACAAATTCAATGCTCGAGTCACCACTGTCATCAACTCGTACCAAACACCAAATCATACACATTTCATAATCCAAAGAAGAATATAAAAAAGGCGGGGTATTTTGAAATTGCCATGGTACTTGAAGAATTGCATCGATTATGCAATTGCATAACTATTAGAGAGACTATAAAAAAGAAAAGATAGTCCATTCTGGACCAGGTTAGCGTTAAATGCAATTTGTCTAGGCATCATGTAAGATTAGCTTAAAACAAACCCTCCCTAAGGCAAGGTACTGGCAAAATAAAATCAATACTTGTACATGCAAGTGTGCACATAAAAAGAATAGGAGACTTTTCTTACTACTGCACTGATTATAATTTTAATTTTCCTCTTCTTAGCAAAGGCCAAAATAACAGATAAGAGAGGCCTTAGACTAATCTCAACAGCGAAATTAGCCAGGACCTGGAGCGCACGAAAAAAGTTAAGAAGATACTTGCAGGAACGAGTAAAGCATGGGATGTGTTTTTATTGCTGTGGAGGGAAAACTATCAGTACAATCAAAGGCCCTAATACCAATGACTGGAGGGCCTCTAGCGGCTGTGCATGAGAACAGAAGAGTAATAAAAACTTAATGAAACAACTCAAACCAAAACCTCACAGCATGAGACTTGTTTGTATGACAAAAACACATCCTTCAGTAGTCAGTCACAGTCTTTAAGCTGCTTATATATATCTGCAAAAGGACAACAAAAGGTTTCAATCATCTTCTAAAGCATAACAATAGTGCTACAGAATAGAACACTATTAGGCAAGTACATACATTTACAAGGTATATAGACAGGAGATGATTGGCCAGCTATCTCCTTTTCATCACTTTGGCCCAAAAGAAAAATTAAATCTGATACTCAGACATGCAAGTGCCATTTGGCTATGCATTAGGATTTGTTGGCTGATCATCTTTCCAACCTTTCGAAAGCAAATCATAATTGATTGATGCAAGCTGGGAGAGATTCTGCAGGAGGAAAAGTTAATAAAATTTGACCAGTCAATCAAATATGCAATGGCTCCTTAGCACCAACAGAAGACATAACATATAGCAAAAGTAACAATTGATTGATCAAAGCTGAAAGAGAGCACCAAAAGAGAAATCACATAGAACATAGCAAATCTATGTTATAGCGCAAAACAAGGAAGCACATCAGATGAGCCAACATACAAGTATTTTGAGGATATTTTGTTTTTTCGATATTTTTCCTATGTAATTAGCCTTAGTCCCATATGTAATAGGAGTAGGTTATGTTTATACATAGGACTCACTGTAAATAGGTTATGTAACATACTTCACGGTGACCTTGAGGATGAAGTTTATATGGAGCAACCACCTGGTTTTGTTGCTCAGGGGGAGTCTAGTGGCCTTATATATCATTGGCGCCGGTCACTTTATGGTCTAAAGCAGTTTCCTCATGCCTGGTTTGGTAAGTTCAACACAGTTATCCAGGAGTTTGGCATGACTTATAGTGAAGCTGATCACTTTGTGTTTTATCGACATTCTGCTTCAAATCTATGTATTTATCTGGCCGTTTATGTTGATGATATTGTTTTTACAGACAATGATCAGGATGGTATTTCTAAGTTGAAGCAACATCTCTTTCAGCACTTTCGGAAGTAGGATCTGGGCATATTAAAGTATTTAGATATTGAGACTGCTCAATCTAGCTCAGATATTGTGATCTCACAATGAAAGCATGCATTAGACATTCTTGAGGAGACGGGAATGACAGGTTGTAGACCTGTTGACACTCCGATGGATCCGAATTCTAAACTTCTGCAAGGACAGGGAGGGGCCTCTTAGCGATCCTGCAAGATATAAGCGATTGGTTGGTAAATTAAATTACCTCACATTGACTAGACCTGATATTTCCTTTCCTGTGAGTGTTGTAAGTCAGTTTATAGATTCTCCCTGTGATAGTCATTGGGATGCAATTGTCTGCATTCTTCGGCATATAAAATTAGCTCCAGGCAAAAGATTATTGTTTGAGAATCGAGGCCATGAGCAGATTGTTAGATACTCAAATGCTGATTGGACAAGATTACCTTCTGACAGAAGTTCTACGTCTGGATATTGTGCCTTAGTAAAAGGTAATTTGGTGTCTTGGAAGAACAAGAAACAGAATGTGGTTGCTCGGTCTAGTGTAGAAGCAGAATATTGAGCAATGGCTATGGCGACATGTGAGCTAATTTGGATCAAACAATTGCTCAAGTAGTTGAAATTTGGTGAGATCAGCCAGATGGAACTTCTGTGTGATAATCAAGCTGCTCTTCATATTGCATCAAATTCAGTGTTCCATGAGAGAACTAAATATATTAAGATTGACTGTCACTTTGTCAGAGATACTCTCAGGAGAAATTGCTACAAAGTTTGTGAAGTCGAATGATCAACTTACAAATATTTTCACCAAGTCCCTCACTGGTCCTCGTATTAGTTACATATGTAACAAGCTTAGTACATATGAATGGTATGCACCAACTTGAGGGGGAGTGTTATAATAGTTATCTTAATATATGTAATTAGTCCTAGTCCAGTATGTAATAGGAGTAGGTTATGTATTATTTATACTTATAGATAGGACTCATTGCAACATAGTTAATACATCAATAATATTTTTTCCATGTAGTATTTCTAACATTTCTAATCCTATAAATATTAGTAGTCGTTATCTTAGTTTTTGCATATTTTAAGATTAACAAACATCATTTTTTGATAAGGTGAGATTAATAAACATCATTGTGAGGCTGGAACCCTATTTGTTCGGAATGAACCTTTGGGTTACTATCAAACCACAATAATTTTTCCTTCTTCAATTTGCATCTTTGGTTCTTTTTTAACGTTCTTTATCGGTGATTTGTTTTGATACACCAATTGGTTTTTTAGACATACAAATAGGACAGTAAAATTGGAAATGACATTATTAATCAATTTATTTTCAATTATTCGGCTAGTTATAACCTGAATCATATCACATTGTGTTCTATTGCCAAATTCATAAGTTCTAAGGGAATTATACATCTGCCGGGACAACTCCTCCATGAGATAATCATCCTTGTTTTACACAACTATAGACAACTCTTTCGGTGTATTGGAAGTTTACATGACCAAACCATCTCAAGTCCTCTCATTTATCTTCTGACATATGTGATAAGTTTTAAACTTATCTAATATTGTAACACCAACGTCTAACTGCTGGTGATCCTACCCAGTATAGGAATTGGATATTTGGTAAATTAGGAAGGGAGTACAGAAACGCTTGTTGGAAAAGCGGAGAAAGACTATAAAAGAGATTTGCTTGGTGCTGATTTAGCTCTACTAGACCAAATGCAACTTCCCAGGCATCCAATACACTAACTTCTGGACTTAAACGACATTCCCTTAAGGATACATTAGTGTCTTTTTAGTGAAGGATTTTTTTATGCTTGAAACATGGGTTCTAGAATTTTTCCGCTAATGGGTTTACTTGTACTAGAAAAAGAAGAGTCTTGTTGAAGGATTTGTATCAGAGAACTAGTCGATAGATGTTCCCTAGTGACACCCCACAATGGATTCTAATTTACAAAATCGCATGTTTATGTTTACGGAACAAAACATGGCGCTTTTCATTTTTAATTTTTTTTTTTTTTTTTTTGTGTGGAGAGAATGAATCACTCAGAGCGGGATCAACACATGGCGTTTTTCATTTTTCATTTTTTTTTTGTGTGTGTGGAGAGAATCACTCAGCGGGGGATCACGGAATGATTGGTCCACCAGAAAAGGAATAAATGTTAAATTCAATTTTGCTTCATTTTCATTCACTCGATTCATTTTAAGACATTATATATTCTTTTATCTGCATCTCTACAGCACTAATCCTGTTGATTTGTTAGCCTTAGCGATCCAACAGTCATTCGGATGTAACATTACCGGTTTCCAACATACTATAAAACTTGCCTTTTGACATTGGTCGGTATCCTCCTATCGCAGGACACTCTCATAGCCCTCTTTCATTTCAACTGTCATATTTTCAATTCTATCATTCTATCCTCTCTCTTAGAAAGCTGAGACTAGATATTTTAAATTTCTGTACGTAAGCGCCGTAAACACGTCTATGGTTCAATTTTTTGGTTGGCTATCTCACTGGTTTCCTCAATTTTAGCAGAAAATAATTTGCAAACACCATACACCATGAAATTTCATCTCATATGCTATTGGTCAACTCATCCATAACTAAGTGTAAAGGAGTACAGACACAAGGCTAATCCCTAGTGTAAACCCATGGCAATTTTTTTAAGAATGATGCATGGTTATAGAAAACTCTTTTGTATCCCCTCCCACTGTCTTACGACTCTTTCCTACATATCATTTAAGGCACTTATATTATTTGATATGAAATCCATTCTTCTCCCTTACCCACCAACTCACTAAAGCTATTTTTGCACTCTACCGTACTCTTTATCCACGTGAAGATGTCGCTTCGTCTCTTTAAAAATTTCCTAGTTATCTTAGCAGAAATATAAAACTCAGTTGTAGATCTATTAGGCACAAATCCAAACTAATCTTTTGTCACCTGCGGGAATGTCCTAAGTCTAAGCTCTATCACTTTTTCCTGGTATGACTCATAGGTTCAATACCACAATTGTTATATACCAGAATCAAGAAACTCTGTACTTGTTTAGCATGTTTTCTCTCCTTATAACATCGAAAAGCTTAGTAAGACAAAATGACACAAAGCAATAACAATCAAAAGCAAAGGAAGCATGCATCAAGTGTCGTGAATCAAAGTATGATCAAACATAAAATTACCTTGAAGGAGAAGTTACTAAAAGAATAGTTGATAGAAGAGCCTGACTCAAATTCTGCAAGACCACCACACTCATCAAACTGTTCAGCAATGCATTGAAGTTAAACACACACACCGACAAAAATATCCAGATTCCCAAATAAACCTTAAATGCGTTGGTCGTAAACATACCAGTTCATCATGACGATTACTTAAACAACTGCTACTACCGCTAACACTACCATTGTCGCTAGAATCCTCAAATTCACTGGCTGCGTATACACGTTCATCTGAAGGATTCCAAGAGAAGCGACTGGTGAAGTAACTTGTATCCAGTGCACTTTCTGAAGCAGGCACAAATGCAGCCTGAGAAACATACAACCATTGGTGCAACAGCGATTAGCTTATGAGGGACATCATTGATCTATCAGCTACTATACATACAGAAAAAATGAAATAGAGATTGCAGTCAAACCTTCTGTCTAGCAAGTGTGTTCCAGTTAATATCCCTAAAAAAGGGGTGCTGCTTCACCTGCATGAGAATTATATTCGTTTCCAGACGAATTCCAAAGATTTAAACTTTTAAAGAATGAATAGAACTAGGTTCATATCAATGTTGATAGAAACAAATGTCACCTCTGAGGCTCCTCCGGCTCCAAGTCTCTGGTTAGGATCTTCTGTTAGTAACCTGAAATTGACAATGACAGCAGCCTGAAATTGAGAAACGGATAAGATATAGTTCTATGATACATCTGTTAGACAGAGAAGAAAGTCATGTTCAATTTTATATTTTTGATATGTATTTGTGTTTAATTTGAGAAGAGAGTCATGTTTTATTTTTCTAATTTTTTACATAGGTAACTGTGCTTAATGTTATTAGAGCTTGGTCATCCTAATTCAAAGAACTAAGACGTAGGCAAGGCTAGTAAAATCTGAGTAAATGCACATGAGGATAATAAAATTAACTCCACTAGATAATAGTATTGGGATGAAATGGGCACAAATAGAGCCAAATGGATCCAGCGGATTCACGTAGCCGACCAAAACCTGTTTTGGATTAGGCATAGTTGATTCATTGAACTCCATATCAAATAGTAGGTTCGAAACCCCCAACTCATTCTCATTTGGCAGAAGAGATCTACTTAGCGATATGACTGGTCAAAGTTATTCTTTCTGCGGTGACACTTTTTTTTCCTGTCCTGAGAAAAGGATTTGTTAATATTAAAGAGTACCCAGAGAGAGTAGTGTCCACCTTCGGGAGTCGCCGAAGTGCATCCACACACATGAAAACATCAAGGTGGAAAAGAAATAAGCTAAAAGCATTTGAAATTTGCTATGGTGTCACAACCGTGTTCAGACAATTTACAAATAAAATTTTTAATATATTTTTTGGATAAGGTCAGATAAAATAAATCTTTTAATAAAAACATTAGTGTTAGTAGTCAAAACCAATTTAATGATCCAGTGCCTCTCAGAAGTCCATAAAACTGATTACTAACATGGGAAAATAACATCTCATAAATCACGCATGCTTCTGTTCAGAAACAAGAGAAGGTAAAAAAAAAAAATACTAGCAGCTAAGAGGCAAGATCACGTTGGGATTCAAAAGATCAGCCAGAAAGATTCTCTTACCCGTCAATCAGATCATGCGCCTCAAAACTCATTTCCTCAGGAACTCCAGGCCAAGGTATATTACAATTGAGAATATTGTCGAATATTTTCTAGATACAAGAAAAGGTTAATACAAAATTTAAAAGTGCTTATGCAAAAACATCAGCATAATATATCCAAACAAATATAGAAACCGCTAAAAGAGTGATACTGTCAGCAATTAACTGTTTATATACCAAGTTCGGAATTTGAGAGTTACATTCACTTTTGCATTCTATAATTAACGTCTAAAATTGTTAAGTGTAATCAATAAAGACTCTTAAAAGAAATATGAAAAGAAGAAAGCAAGTTATTCGACAAGAGAAAGTATTCCATCAAATAATCTCCATAACAACAACGAATTAAAATATGAGATTCAGATTCGCTAATGGAAATAACAATCCAATAAGAAGGTAACTAACTAATGGTATTTGCTTGCGAGCTAATTGTTCATTGATTTAAGAAAGCAAAAGAATATAAAGCAGCCAAATGGTTATCAGAAAAGAATAAAGCAGTCAAATTTAACTTTTTCTGGTACGTAATAATATAACTTGAAAGACAGGACAGCCTGGTGCACTAAGCTCCCGCTATGCACGGGGTCCGGAGAAGGGCCGGACCACAAGGGTCTATTGTATATAGCCTTACCTGCATTTCTGCAAGAGGTTGTTTCCACGGCTTGAACCTGTGACCTCCTCGTCATGTGACAGCAACTTTACCAATTTTTGTCATGAGCATAACAAGGATTTATTTAGTTGATCCCAAAGAGTTTCGGGGTGAGGCGTAGTTTATTGATTGGTAACTCATATCATGAAATAGCAGTTCACAATACCTATAAGTGATGTTATTAGTAATAGATCCATAAACATTTAGCAACAAAATCCATATAATTTACTGAGACTTCCTTTTTGCTCTTTAGTTTTATTATTAAACTCATTTAATAAACAACAACGATGACGACTACGCCTCAATCCCAAACAAGTTGGCGTCGGCTATATAAATCCTCACTGCTTCATTTAAGCTCAATTCATATTATTACTCATACCAAATAAAATAAAAGTGAATAAGTGTATGTATATATGCATGTGTGTGTGCGTACACACTACCTTCTCCATACCCTACTTGTGGAATTATACTGGGTATGTTGTTGTTTGTTGTTGTATAAATATATAATAGAAGTTCTCTAACAAATCTAAAACCTATTCCCAACTAGTAGATATCACCAATATGGATCTTTTTCTTCCATTGCGTCCTATATTTACCTAAGTTTGCATTGATTCCAAGAATTTTTCTATTAAACTCATTTATTTTTTTAGAAGGTAAAAAAAAAAACATTTTAACACTAAACAATAGTTTTCTTTTCCACTTACCCTAACCTCCAACACTCCAACCCAGCAACACCTATTGTCTTTCCTCGTTGGGTGACTCGAAGCCCCAACCCTCACTCGTCAACTCTAAACAATGCTAAGTAAACTAGTTATCATCATGTAAGACATATTTACTCAAAAAAAAGCAGCTTAAAGTCTGGATAACACGCAAAAAACTATAAATAAAATCAGAAAAGATGAAGAATAAATGTGAGGGCAAAGAATGTCCCAAGAGCTACAATTGTGAAAGAAAAAGCGAAAACACAAAAACACGCTACTTTCTTTAAAATGAAGATCTAGTTGCTTCTCATAAATACATTTAGGTCCTATTTGGTTTAATCTTTTTCACCTGATTTTATGATTAAATCAGTTCTATTAATTAAAGCGGTAATCATTTGAGGAAGTCGTTTTCCTTTTACTATATCCACATATTTAAGGGTAAGTTCTACAAGATAGTGGTTAGACCGACTATGTTATACAGGGCAGAGTGTTGGCCAGTCAAAAGCTCCCATGTCCAGCAGATGAAAGTAGCAGAAATGACGATGTTGAGATGGATGTGTGGGCATACTAGGTTGGAGAGAATTAGGAATGAAGTTAACAGGTCAAGGTGGGAGTGGCCCCTGTGGAGGCAAAGATGCGTGAGGCGAGGTTGAGATGGTTCGGACATGTTAAGAAGGGAGCACATATGCCCCAATTAGGAGATGTGAGAGGTTGGCCTTGGGAGGCGAGAGGAGGGGTAGAGGTAGGCCAAAGAAGTCTTGGGGAGAGGTGATCAAGCGGGACATGGCGCAGTTTGAGCTAACCGGGGACATGACCCTCGATAGAAGGGCGTGGAAGTTGAAGATTAGGGTAGAAGGTTAGTAGATAGTCGTGCGTTTCCCTTTGTCTTCTCTAGATCGATAGTATTAGTGCTAGTCCGGTACCCTTTTTTCCTTAGTTTGCTATATTCGCATGTCTTGTTCCGTTATTACTTGTCATCGGTAATTCCGTAGTTTGCTAGCAGTACTTGCTGCCTTGGATTTAGTTTTCTGAATATATTGTCGCGCTATTACTTGTTATCGGTACCTCTTTCATATTCTCTGTTGCTATCTTCAATTTAGTTTTCTAATTATTTGTCTTGCTATTACTTGCTATCAGGACTTCTTTCACCTTTTTTAGCCGAGGGTCTATCGGAAACAGTCTTTATGCCCTTCCAGGATAGGGGTAGGGGTAAGGCTGCGTACATCCTACCCTCCCCAAACCCCACTTGTGGGATTATACTGGGTGGTTGTTGTTGTTGTTGTTGTATATCCACATATTTCTCTAATACAGATGGTTAGCATGAAATCAGTTATTTAATGCATGTTGAAGCAATTAAAATCGGTTTCATATTCCAAGTGAAACAAGCTGTTAGGAGATGACTATATTTCCACCAGATAGAAACTAACATTATTTCAAGTATTCCAACCTTATAGCTCCAATTTTAATAGGATGTCCCTAAAAGGACATTTCAAAGTATTCCACAGACTATGCCATCTCTTCCCACAATTGAAAAAATTGCTTAGGCAATATAGAGAAAGATTTGAGCATAACGTAAAGCATAAAGAATAATAGTTGTTCATTCTTCTATATACACACAAACACTGATCAACGAAATACATTCATAATGTCACATGGGACAACAAACAATAAACACAATTTTAAAAGATATTAACCTGAGGGTGCTCCGCATTAAAAGGTGGAATGCCAACAATCAACTCAAAGAGGATAACACCCACAGACCACCAATCAGCCGTGAAACCTGCAAAAAGAATTAAGCTGTGGTAACCACTTAACCAGAAACATAATGGCACCAAAGAAGAATGTTATCACATCCAAATAGTTTTCTTCCAGGTTAAAGATAAATCTAAACCACAAAGATATGACAACTTAAACAGAGGCTTAATACGAAGATTTGAATATCTCTAAACCAAGCAACAATTTCGACAACTGAGATTCATCATCTTCCATCATGGATGACAACGGGATGATATATATCTGATTGCTTCATCTGTCACTTCTCAAAAGATAAATCAGTAGTTCATTGCCGTTGATGGCAGAGAACAACAAATAAGAGAAATACATACCATGCCCTGTTCCTAGAAGGATTTCGGGTGCCAAATAGTCTGGTGTGCCAACAGCAGAACGTTTCCCCCGCCTCTCCTGCTGATGCTCAGGTGCCAATAACAGAGATTCATCATCTTCCATCATGGATGCTCCACTGACTGCCGGACCAGACAAGTCATCTGTGCTATTGATAAGACCAACTTTAGAAAGCCCAAAGTCTGTCAACTGTAAACAATAGCACCATTATAGCTAACTCATCAGCACGAAAACTGCACGCGTAAACATGATAATGAACTTCAAACCAGAAACCACAAAAGAAACAAGTCTATCAGGAACCTTTGCATTTTAGCTTGACTACTATTAAGATCTATAGGCAAAAGAGCAGAATAATAGAAATTCAACCTCACTAAGAAAAATAACTTAATGCAGTTCAAGCAAGTTTATCCAAAGATGAGCTGATTTTTAACAATGCCAAACATCTGTACATCAATTGACAAGACCTGCTTACATCAGCAAAAACTATGAAATTACACTTCAGTGATTTGCACTTGAGAAGGGATAATTAACATAAGCATACTCGACCCAAGCTCAACAACAACAACAACAACAACAAACCCAGTGTAATCCCACAAGTAGGGAGTCTAGGGAGGGTAGTGCATACGCAGCCTTACCCCTACCATGTACAGGTAGAGAGGTTGTTTCCGGTAGACCCTCGGCTCCGAACAAGCGACCCAAGCTCAAAAGGAAACAAAAAATATAACGATGGAAGGACAATACGAGTACGGAAAAAAAAAAGGCTGAATTATATAACCCCCAAAAGAACCGTAGAAACAACTTGACTTAAACCCTATGGACTAAAGGGTATATTACTTCATTAAAACCCTCAAATGCTTTTATTTATTAGAAGAATTATCACGTTAGATTCCATTAAAGAACCTAAGAGTGCTTTGGCAAAAAGATCAGCGGTTACATAGCATTTCAGAGTAAGCTGTTACACTTACTATGCAAATAGTCATGTCCATGGCGACAGACTATTGTGAACCAATATATGTTTATCGTGTTTCACTGAATGATGTGTTCCATAACTTTTAACTCGATTAAACAGTTGCCTTAATTATTTTATATTCCAAACCTAGGCCTTTATTTGGTTAAGATTGAAATGCATAGCAGAATTACCAACTTGATGTGACAAGCCTGGCCCAAGTCCACTCATGAAATTCCCCAGTTCAATACTATGAATTACAGCTTGACATTTACATACATCCCTAACACGCTGGCAAGCTACACAGTTAACAACATGGATACCAAGCAATTTTTGATAGCCGATAAATCTCGAAAAGAAGTAGGTGCACGGTCGAAACTTGGTAGATATTAGCTCCACCCCTTTGCCCTTCTTCACTTAAATACCAGACTTTGTCCATGCTGGGTTTGAACTCGTGACATGCGCCTAACCAACATCTCGCTCGTTTGATACCAAACATGCACTTGCTAAGATAGAAAGAAACAAGCTGGAGGATCTAAGAGAATTGTCTTCAAACCAATAAAGTGGGAATACAAGTCCGGTTAAAACAGTAATATAACTCCATTTCACTCTCAATCAATAGCACCTCAATCCCAAACTAGTCGTGCCTGTATGATTCCTCTATAACCATTCTGCTTTATCGTGGCCCATTTCACTATTTATCTTCTAAGAAAAATTAGGGGGTTCTCTACTACTCGAAGTGCTTTTAAGTCTCACGCTCATTCCTACACCGATATACAAGTCTCCAACCAGACTATAAAGACTCCTGGCAAACACGAAAAACTGATGTGTAGCAACACCTAAACCTTAGTCTCCAACTTATTGGTATCACAAATATAGATTCTTCACTTCCATTATGCTCAGTTCTCAGCTAAATCCGAATTGACAGCACTTATAAAAGTAATATATAAGATAAACAATACCTTGATATGACCATCATGAGCAATCAACAAATTGTCTGGCTTTAAATCACGATGAACCACTCGCAAAGAGTGCAGATATTCCAGAGCAAGTACCTGATCAGCTCAGAGTATCAGATTTATGTTTAACCATGTTGCGCATGATGTTTGTAAGGGAGATATAAATACTCACTACTTCAGCAATATATACACGAGCAACATCTTCGTCCAAGCAACCAAGATTCCTCAACAATGAATACAGGTCCCCCCCATTCAGGTATTCCATCACAAGGTACAAGTTTTCACGGCAAGTAAATGAGTAGAAGAAGCGAACCTACTACGTAAAAAATTAGTAAAACAGTTTATCATGTCTAGAAGTAAAAGCTTTCTCAGTTCACCATGCTCACCACAAAGGGATTGCGAACCGATATTAAAATATCACGTTCTGCCAAGATACTCTCAACGGCATTTTTGCGTATCATATCTGCCTTTTTCAAAACCTGTAGAAACATGTAAGTTGGACAGCCACAATAAACATCCTTTTCTGACACACAAAATTAAGACTTGTCCAATTAAGATATTGACTATAAGGCTAAGAAGAGGTGGGATCACAAAAGCAGCATACTCTACCACCAGCACCCATGGAGGGCCAAGATCTTTTTCACCTTGAGTTGACCAAAAATTTCATGTATGCTAAAAAAAGTATAAAGCGCAAATAAGGCATAAAACCAAATTCAATTGAATGAGACAGTAACTGATGCAGGAAAGCAGAATGATTCTCAACCTAAATCTTAGTTCCACAGACCAGAAGCTTCTGAGAAGTAAAAATAATATCATCAGAAAAACCAACAGACATGCCGACAACACATATCCCGCAGAATACAAATGGGAGACCTCAGTTAAACGATGAAGAAATCACACCTCCCCTGCTCAAGACTTTGAAAAGATATAGATGTGCAGACGCCTTTTTGATAGGAAACTGAAGCACACATACATACATCATAAAGTTAACTATGCAACTCCCTGGAATTGCCAAAAGGCAATTGGGTAATGAATTTAAAATGGTTTTTTTAATATACTGAAATATGTATTCTTTTGGTTCTAAATGTTCTCTCGCCAATCTCTTTCCTTTCCTCTTCCTGAGGTTATAGTGTTCCCAAGTGATGAAGAACATCTTGCCGTTGTTACATAATCCTTCCAGATACATCCCCAAATTCATCATAAATTCCTCTTCTAGAGATGGCAAAATGCATATGAAAACAACTTGATGACATGGAGTTCTTGTTTCAGTTGTCTCTTGGCTGGGGTTTAGGGAGACAAAGTTTTAGAGGGGCTTGCTCACATATCAGATGAAAATCATCTTAAGAGAAAGAAAAACACGACAGAGGGTTGATCAACACAAAAATAAATAAAGAAAATAGAAGGCTCACGAGAGTTGATCAACAAAAAAAGAAACTCCTATAGCAAACTGTCAGAAGTACCTTAATTGCAAAGAAATCTCCAGTTGCTCTCTTTTTCGCCAAGAAAACACGGCCAAATGCACCACGACTAATCGGTTTTATTATCTCAAAGTCATCTATAGAGGTACGGTCTTTCGAATGAATAGGGCTGGTTCTCAAGCTACGCACAACATCATCTTCCAAGGGAGCATCTTCATCAATGACAGTGCTAGTGATATCAACCTTGTCATCATCAACTAGTTCGCATAGTTGCAAATACTTCTCCCTGAAGTAGAAAGACAAAAGTATTATTCCTTCCTTTTATTTCCTCCGTAGTCACCGCCTGATGTCACAACTCTTACAATTTATCTTTTTTCGGAGAGCACCAGCAGGGTTAAATCACAAGCAAGAAACTAAATTACCTTATCAGCTTTTCTATGCGGGTTCCAAATGTTTCCACTGTAAGTGCATCCAACTTTCTGCGTTCCGTCACAACTTTCAGATCTTCAAGGCAAGAGAGCAAATAGGACAGAGACTGATCATCATCTAAAGGCGTATTTGCCACACATCGAGCAATATCTGCCAATTCATTCATCTGCAACATAAAAAATTATAACATCAAAATGTCAAAATTCAGAATTCCTGAAAATATGGAAGCAGGTTATTTAAAGAAGTCAATACCAAATATACTACACTAACACGAACAACTGTAGGATACAAAATAAATATTACTGAAGCTTTACAGTGAGACAGGAAAATATCATTATAAACTCTATTACAATCAATATGTTGCAAGAAACACAAGGTTCTCAAACTTCAAATGGAGCAACTCCAAAGAATAAGACAGAAAATACGGCTCAAATCAGAACTGAAAATGCTAATCATATTTCCACTTTAATAACAATTAAGCAATTACATATAATAAACCAGTGAGAGATATATACAAGTCCATGCAGCCGTTGAGCGCTGCAAAAGAAATTCTTACCTTGATCACCAAAAAAATAACAAAATTAAAAAGTAGGTAGTAGAGATGTATTGGTAGCTACCTGAGGGAGATCGTCATGCTCAGAGAAACCACCTTTACCTGCCAATAACAGGTCTATCTGACTGGTCCTTGGGGTCTGCAAGGGGGACTTAGGGGTCATGCTGCCTGCAGATGATGTTGTCATTCCTTGATCTGACTTTGGTCCAAAGCGGGTTTTACAAGACATAGTGGGTAAACCTTTAAGTTCATCCATGAACATAGAGTTATCTGCTTCGGGAAAAGAGTCCAGAATATCTTCTGAACCTCTGTGTGACCAATCACTAAGTTTTGGAGAGAAAGGTTCAGATTCCTCAGTTACACTAGAGTTTGATATTTTTGCGACATCTGGACTTCCAACAGTTGGCTGGAAGTCTTTCTGTGAAAATGACTCCATGAGCTTCTCAAGAGTATCTGCAATTCTAATCAAGCGCTCATTGACACTAAGACCCTTTTGATCACAACGATCAGCAATAGCACAAATTCTGGAGTGGTCTTCCACATGCAAAGTGGGAACCTCCTCCTCACAAATGCGACAAATTATTGAACTTTCATCTGATACACTTGGTTGATCACCCCAGTAGCCCCTAGAAACTTTATACTGGTGCTTGGAAGGAATTGAAGAGTGTGCATGAGAATCTTTAGCAGAAAGAAGCTGAGGATGCTTGGCAGCAGCTAGATCTACATCAGGAGTTCCTCTTTTGTTCATAAATAGCTTTAAAGGTTCAATATTGCCATCAATCGTCTCCTCCTTGGTTGGAGAAGCTTGTTTGGGACTTTGCACTGCTGGAGTTGGAAATTTCTTCCAGGATGCCATTCGATCTCCCCTTCCACCAGAAGACTCTAAATTTTTTGGATTTTCAGCTTGCAAGGCCTGAGAGTCTCCTTGCTGTACAGCGTGATCTCTCTTCCACTCTAACCCATGTTGTTCCTGACTATAAAATTTTCTTGGGGCCGGCACCTTTGGGAATTGCATAGGACCAGACATCTTACTATTTCTTCCCATGACTGGAGGAATGCGTTTTTCCACAGGCTGCAACGATTGACGAAGTTGAAATACAGGTTCATCCTCAGCAAATGCACTTTCCTTGTGGAATTGAAGCAATCGTGTACACCTTGTAAGTATAAAAAGCATCCTAGTATGCAGCTGCTTCAGTGTACCCATTGGAAGTTCCTGGCGTCTGTCATCCAGGTCCTGAACAATCCCCTCGCATTGAAGCCAAAATTCCCCCGGTGATGTCATTGCACAGCTCCGAGCCAAAACCAGTAAATCTTCAATCGTTTCCTGCCATTCTGGATGGGTTTCTGCATTTTTTTCCAGAACTCCAACCAGATCTGCCGCGAAAATACGCAGATCAGAGTCCACTTCCTCCTTTGCTTTGTCGAACTTTGCTCTAATCATCGTTAAGACCTCCTTTTAAAATTGCAAGAAATTGGTTATAGTTGAAACCAATATTAAGATCCTTCATTACTAACTTAAAGAACCAATCACAAAAGATTACATTACCTCCAAATTGTTTAAACCTCGAGGCTTCCAGAATGGATAAGGCCGTACACCTTTGGAATTAAGTTCATGGGAGAAACTTTTTATATCTGCAGGAAACCTTTTCCTAGGTGCACTGGTTACCCGCAGTATAGCTTGAAAGCGGGGTGATTCGGACTCCTTTGGATTATCACATTCATAAGATGTCTACAAAGCACATTTTCATTAGACTACGGGTAACACTACAGCAAGACAACTAATGCAATAGGTATTCATTAAACCTTTTTACCTTCAATTCGGGAGTACATACATCTATGCCTCTGAGACCTCCAGAATGGCCCCAAGATGAATTGAATTGCCCTATCACAACAATGCAATAAGCAAATGAAAATATTTACTCATAATGAACCCCGCAAAATCTATAGTCAATAAGGGAATAAGGATATGAAATTTTGGAAACATGACCTCATGTAAAGTTTCTGAGCTCTCAGATGATGTCCACCATTATCCAGATAAGTCTAATAACAAATTAGCTCTCAATTTTTTTTTCAAGTACATGGCTCTTGATAGGAAGGTGTGGAGGTCGAGCATTAGGGTTGTAGGTTAAAGGGTAGTCGAGCGTTTTTCCTCCCTGTACCAGCTAGTATGATAGTGTCTTGTCTAGGACTGCTAGCGGTTTATGTTGTGTTTCACATTTTTGCATAGTATTTGTGTTATTGCTTTCCCATTTTTTTGTTGTCTCTCATGTTGTTGATATTATTTTTCTGACTTCTGTTGTTGTTACGGATCTATTGTCTCTGAACCGAGGGTCTCCCGGAAACAGCCTCTCTACCCCTCGGGGGTAGGGATAAGGTTTGCGTACACTCTATCCTCCCCAGACCCCACTGGTGGGATTCTACTGGGTTGTTGTTGTTGTTATTAGATGGTTTCTTTAACAAATTAATTACGCTAGTGAATTTACATAAAGAGAACTTTTCGACTAGAATTTACATAATAAATAAAGTTGTGAGCAGTCTAGAATTTGATCCCTTATATAGCAACTACGGATAATGAACATGCTATCAGTTTCTGTCTTCCGAATGCATTATTGTCAATTTACATCTTCTCCCTATGTTAATCTGTAGCAGGATAAATGGACACCAAAATTAAAGCAACCAAAAAAGGGAGCAGGGTGGCATAAGGTTTAATTACCCAATGTAGTGAAAAAGTAATTGTACAATATCTTGTGAACTAAAAAACATGGGAGAACCAGCTGCATTCCTTAGTCTAATGCCTATTTTCTTTCCTCAATGTTCCTGCACTACGTACATAATGTGTTTAGCAAACCAGCTAATTTCGTACTCATGGACCTTTATTTAGCCTATGCGCATTAATGAGAGAGCTCTTATGTCCAATAACAACAGCTAGACCTTTTTTATCAGTAAGAAAGAGATTTCGTTGCTATAAATCCTAGCAGGATTACATAATGCCTCATTTATACCTCTTCAGCTGTAGTGCTACTATATTTTAGCAATGTGGTTGGCCAAGAAACTTGTTGATTCCCCACATGGCTCAGTTTTGTAATGTGAGTCATTATATGAGTCTAAATTTGTCACTAAATCTGTATTTTAGTTAAGGAGCGTCTCTTCAAGTTTTTTGCGACAAAATTCAACTGAATTGGAATGGCCAGAAGATTCTAACCTGCTCCAGAAGATGATTCACCACTCTGCAGCCTTGATGAGCCTTGTATATGTGGGCTTCTCTCCCTCAATGGAGCATTCTCGGAAGACCCCAATACTGACTTCTTCTCATCCTTCTTCCCTATACTTTTCAGTCCCGAACCAGAACTCAATGACGGCCCATCACCGACAGTCTTAGACAAGTTGCTGGAACCTAAAGCATTTCCTTTCTCTCTACTACTACTTCCATATCCAAAAAAGCTCTCCTGCGGCAACGGCCCTGATCGTGTTTTAATTTTATTCAAGCCCAACGATGACGCCATTATCGGTGACAACGGAAAAGAAGCAGTAGCCCCGGCAGCTTCTTTAGTAGTTTCCATTAACCCTCCTTTCTTCAAATTGAACGTTGCCGCCGTTTCTTTTTTAACTTCCACGCTACTTGGGCTTTCTTTGCCTTTATTAGTAGCATCCTTATCCTTTTTCTTCTTATCTTTGAAGCTGCTAGCAAAACTAGAAAAGGAAGTAGGTGTACTTGGAGAGTTGTCCTTAGACTTGCCTTTCTTCTTATCGGATCGGACCGGAGAGTTGGAGTTAGACCCACTGGATCTTGGACTGTTGTAGGATCCATCTGGACTTGAGGTTTCCGATTTCTTCGATGAGAAAAATCGACCTTTGAACACCATCTTAGTAACTGATTTTGATCGCTAGGGTTTTTCCCCCTTTTTTGGAACTACTTCTCTTCTTCTTCCGCTATAATTTTTGAAGTGAATGAATCACAGCCCCGGCAAGCATCGAAAATGAATGCAGGGGCTGCGATGTTGGACTAAAGCATGAATGAGTGAAGATGCGGAGTTTGGACTGAACTTTCCGTTTTTTTTTCTTTCATCTTTTTGGGTCTTCTTTCGGAAAAGAAAGAGCGGAAGATGTGATGGATAAAGAAGTGGGGTTGAATTTGAAGGAGACCAGGAAAAGACGGACACTTTGACAGTTGTGGAAGTTTCTTATTTTATATTTTAGTTTTTTGAGTTGGAGTTTTCTTATACTTACGTCTAAAATAGAAATATTATAATGGATGTATTTATTTATTTATATATGGATAAGGTTGAAAGTAGTCAAATGGTTAGATACGGAGAAAGACGTTTATTTATTATGATCCTGATTATAGAGTACTATTTAATTTTAATATACCGACTTCTTATAATTTATTAAGCACCCATGTATATCCTACTTTTTTATATTTATATAATATTCAAGAGTTTTAAAATTTTTAATTTTATTTAACTAACTGAAGATGTGATGTTCTATCTTTTTAAACTGGAGCTGATTATTCCATTTGTATGTTTGATGATTCTCGTATAATGAACTAATCTTTTCTAGCTAGGTCGGATGGGAATATTATTTTATAGAATATAGAGGAAACACCACCAAATCAAGGAAGAAAAAGAACATCAATCATATCTAAAGCAAAATTGAATAAGCTTGAATCGAAAGAAATAAGTTTATAATTTTGGTAACTCACAATTTTTAGCTTAGAATTCGTTCATTACTTCAAGAACACCTAACTTCACCGCATGAAAGTTGAAAGAAGGAGTTTCAGTGTTAATTTTCTAAAAAAATAAAATAATTTACTCGCTTTGGCATACTAAATTTGCTTGGAATATTCTAAAGACTTTTTAAAAACAACAAGTTAGTTATAGCTCTAGTTTACTGTTTCAATTAGTGAAGTATTAGTTGAATGAGAGTCTAAGGAGAGATAAAGGTAATTCGGCAAATAGGTTTATGATTAAATTAAGCTATTAAATCTATTTTTAAAGAGATCGTACAGAAACTTCAAAAGACTAAAAATACGGAGGGGAGAGTATAAGTTTGAAAGGCAACAAGAAAGCGTTCATTGATAGGTACCATGTCATTGTCAGATCTGCATTGAAAAGCAAGAATAGATGAAATAAATAAAAGATTAGACTAGCGTTTGGATATAGATTTGATTGAAATTTTTGAAGTTGTGTTGAAAAATATTTTTTGAAAGTTAAAGTTGTGTTTGAACATGCATTTTATTTGGAAGAAAAAATTTAGGAACTTAAAAAAATTTTCAAAAATTTTTCAAAATCTGATAATATTCCACAAACAAACGATATTTTAAAAAAAAATTGAAAAGAAATTGCCAAAATTTATAACCAAAACAGGAGCTAGGTGATGTTGTATCAACATCTAAATATGAAAGATATTGGTGCCAACGTCATAACAGAAGTAATTCCAAAGGCTTGGCGCATCGGTCACGTCAGAATAATGCTAAGCTTGACGTATTGCACGTCGAAACATCTGAAAGATTGGGAATGATATGACCGCACCTCACAGTGGTGACAGAATTTTGCTATCTTTTGTTGTCTTTGCAACAAAAATAAAAAGGAGCTCATTGCCGTGGAGAACATATGGAAATTCTCGAATCTCAGGCTATGGAAATTGCAGCTTTGGACATATTTATGTTGGTAATCTTCTGAAAATGTATACAAAGAGAAATATGGTAGCATGATAAGAATGATATTTTATCAACCCTCAGTTTCAAATAGTTCAATTTATTTAGCACAGTACTCTCTCTGTTCTGTAAAAAGAACAATTTCTGTTCTGTAAAAAGAATGATACAATTTGCATCTAACAACTAGTGTCAAAGGAAATCGATTTCTTTCAATTCAGCTTTAAAATTATACCTAGCTTTAAAATTTGTTCATTTTTTTAAGATCCGAAAAACAAAGCACTACCTCAAAAATATAATATCTTGAGGTTACTTATTGACAAAAAGAAGAAAAGTGCAACTCGCCGTGTAGCCTGCTGCGGCGAACGTTCTGCTTCTACCTTAGTATTTGAGTGAGCTCGGACTCTATTTGAAGATGGATGTTTACTTCACCTTCCTAGTTCTCAGTAACAAAACCCTTCTACTATTTCCAGTCAAAACTCAGAAGTGGACGAGTTCTTTTTTAAACTAGACAAATCCGTGGTGCAAGAAAATCTCCTCAAGCTAGCACTAAAAGCAGAGGAACATGGTCGATGATGAAGGCGATAATACTACGGGTGGCCAAATCAGCCCAAGAAAACATTACCTGTCCAACCCGCTTAAGTTTGGGCGGGTCAATAGCCATCCATTTATTAACTCATGCCATTTTGACGTGTCCCAATTCAGCTCAAATCGTCCGTTTGACACTCCTAGCTAATAAAAAACTATTTAGAGAACTAATACTAACTTGCGGACACTTCATCAATTGTATCTTTGTATCCCTCTCAATGATCTACAATTTTTCACCATAGCCTGAATGCCATCTGCTGTCACTCCTTCACAGAAATTCAAGTTTAATTTCAATAGGTGAGAACATCTGCTCCCAATCACGGCCAGGCCTTCGTCCTTTATTGCTGAACCACTGACTACCTCAACATTAGGCAGTCCTGAACCTTCTCCGATATGTTTAATCAATGGACATTTCTCAAACTGCAAGTTCCTTATCTGATTGCATACCTCAAGAACATAAGCAATACCTGCCTCTGTAAGACCGAGACATGAGGACACATCATGAATCTCCATATTGGGGCACGTTAAAGCAATTTTTGTGAGAGCATCATCATCCAGATACCAATTATATTGGAGATTAACAGACCTGGTTCTTGGGTTCTTCACACCATTATGAAAAGAATCCTTCGTCCCCAAACCAGTATTTCCCATGTTAATTGCTTCTAGTAAAGCACAATTTCTTGCAAGTGTGAAGAACGTCGAAATGGTCAATCTCTTACAACCACTGACATCAATGGTAGCTAGACTCTGTAGATATTTGGATAAATCATTCATAGACTCATCACTCAAGAAATTTACTTGAACCAGATATAAGTACTTTAGTGATTGGTATGCACACAGAAGCAAAGAGATACCAGATAATATGAAATTTATTCACCAACAAATTGAAAGCATGGATAGAGGGAGAGAAGGCTTGGACATCAACAAGAGGAATTCATCCGAAATCATAGAGCTGGTGACATTCAACGTCTGCAAAGCTCGGCGACAAGTAGCTAAACGTTCAAAACCAGAGTGCGATCGAGGAAAGTGAACCTCGGACACTGAAATCCAACTCAAAGCAGTACAACTACGTAGTACAGAAAGAAAACCTTTTGAAGTTACCAGAGGGCAATCCCCAACCTCAATGCCTTGTAAATTCAAACAATTCTTAGACAGAGCAACAAGGGACTTATCAGTAATTAAGATCAATCCCAGAAACATTAATCCTACGCAAATTCCTCAAATTCACCGATAAAACCTCAATCCCAGAATCAATTACGGCCAAATCGCTAGGGTTAATATGTTCAGGATAGGAATTAACATCCGTACTTGAATAACTACAATCAAACTCTTCCAAAAACGGAAACGACTCTGCTATGGCATACAAATCAGGGTCACGCAAAAGAGCAAGATTGCTACACTTCAAAACCCTCAAAAATCCCTCCAATTTACGGCCCGATTCCTTCAACCCGTTGACGGGTAATTGTTTCTGATTAGAGATATCAAGTTGTTCGAGATTGGATGTATAGGAGGAGACAGGATTGGCGAGGTCAAGGACAACAAGATCAAGGTCATCTTGGAAATTACTAAGATCAATAGAGATAATATGCGAAAACCGGTGAATGAGCTTAGATATAGTACCATATATGACAAGAGTGGAGTCAATTAGAGACAAATGGCGGCGTATACGATCGGTGAGAACAAGAAATCTCTTGCAAAACCAAAGAAAATGATCCCAAGTCAAATGGGTAATGGAGATGATTGAATATCAGTTCCCAACATTCTTCAGGCAGATTTTCCGCCATTGGTTTCTGCTCGTTAGGCCGATTTCTGGAGCTGAGGCTACTTCAACTTATTGTTAAGGGGCGCGGATGGGAAGGATAAAGAACTGGGGCTGAAATTGAAGTAAACCAGGAAAAGACAGGCGCTTTGACAGTTACGGAAGTTTCTCATTTTATATTTTAGTTTTTGAGTTGGAGTTTCTTATACTTGCACCAAAAATAGAAAGATTAAAGAAAATAATAGGTGCATTTGTATATGGATAAGGTTGAAAGTAGTTGAACGGTTAAATACAGAGAAATAAGTTTATTTATTATGAATATGATAATTTTTACTATTTTTAATTTTAACATACTAATTGCTCTCTTCTTAGTATTTTATAAAGGGGAAAGTTTAGCAAATAGCCATGGGGCGAAAAATATTTACCCGCCCCTACTCATTACTTTTTTCCCCTATCAATTTGTTTTAGTACTCAGCCAAATAAAGCTAATTCAAGCTACTATAAAACAAGTCAATTCAAGCCGAGTCAAGTCAAGTCAAATCAAACTAAGTTAAGTCAAATGGGTAAAAAAAATTGGAATGCGTGGGAGTAATTAGTTTTAATTGGATAGCTAATTATTGTAAATAGTTTCCAAATTGATAGGAAAAGATAATTAATTTAAGCTCAGTGAGTATTTTGCATAAATTATAATAAACCAAGTCAATTTAAGCCGAGCCGAACCAATCCAAGGCAAGCCAAATCAAATTAAGCTAAGCCAAATGAGTAAAAAAAAGATGGGATAACTAGGGATAATTAGTTTTAATTAAACGGGTATATATATATTGTAACTACTTTCCAGATGGGTTTTTCTTTCCTTTCTGTGCAATTTAAATTTGTTCTATTATGAACTCTCTTCTTCTTTATAAGGGTCGACATTTAATCACCACTATCATACGTGACCTGAGGGGGAACAGCCGTGTTGCCAAAAGGAACTACTACCACATTAATTTCAAAATGTAAATTTTTGAGGCACCATTATTCAAGCAACAATAACGGCTTTATACTACATTCGAATCATATCCAAACACAAAAGATCAAAAAATTCATTTTTGCTAAGAAGTAAATTATAACACAGTCACAAAATCAAGACGGCGGCTTGAAATAGAGCGGCAAAATCAGCCCAAACAGCATTTAAGGTTGGGCAAGAATGAAATGATACAGATACAAATCCAGTGTATGGGCAAATGATTATCAAACTTTTCCAGTTCGGGAAGTACAGAAGATATGGGCCATTCTACTGATGGATACAGCTACGAACTCCATGCACTAAAAGGCCCAACTCAAGAGCAAATAATAAAAACAGATTTTTTCATTTTTATACAATATTTCAAACTTGTTACACAGATTGCCTAAAGTTTGTCATTTACCAGTTTTAACTATATTTTCTTTACAAATTTTATACATTCCTCCTTAAAATGCTCCTAAACTATGATTAGTGCCTTCATTTAAGATATTTAATTACAGTATTTTTCGTTTTTCCTCTCTCTTTTCTCTCCCTCTTCTTATAATCCCCAAATTTATTTCCTCCATGTAATAGAGATCCAATTACCTAGTTTTTTTCAATTATCAAATACATCCATAACTGAGCGCACCTCGTAAAATACCCATTACGTAAAGAACATCTTGCGTCAAAACAATGATAGTCTCATTCCACAAGGAACTCAACATACAAATCCAAGGTCCAAATGACCACCATTTATATTACTTTCAAATATAATCCTTTTGCACAATACTTTGTTAACAGGTTCTTAATCTAAATACAAGCTCTAAGAGAATGAAATAGCTCATGTTACAAACAGATAATAAACAGGGTGATATTTTTACAATCAAGAATATTATATCAAACATATCTCTATTTAAAATAGTCAAAAAAATATCCAATCTCTTCTTCACTCTCGCCTGCAAAAAATAGACACTCGTCTTTCATTGCAACCACAAGTATAACTGCTGTACAAATTTAATACTTATAACTTTATATAAAAGAGAATATTTATAACTTAAATACAAATTTCATATAACTATTCATACAATATATAACTTTTTTATAACTTTCATACAATATCCGTACGAAAGAAATATACAATTACAATATAATATAATTTAAATACAATTTCCACACATCTTTAATACAATTTGTATGTATTTTGTATGTCCCGTATCATTTCTCCTCTTCGACTTTCAATATTAAAATCCGAAAAAATCAATTATAATCATCACCAAACATCCTCAAAATTAAAATATAAACTCCAAATGATATTCCCAATCTTTGGCAATAATGTTCAAACCGAACAGATAATATTTTATAAAACTCGAATTCGAATTTAAAGTTTCATAGCTTTTTAATAACGGTCAATAATGAAAAGTCAAACACCCTTAAATTTATGAATTGACAATTTCAATTCGAATAGTAACTGTACAATCGTAAAGAAAATTGCTACATTAAAACTTCATAGCTAAACTATTAAATTCTATTGTTGAATTCCTTGAAGAAGAAAGGAGATAGAGATGAGAAAAAGAAAAGAGAAGCAGAGAAGATTGACTAAAGAAAAATAGGGCAACACACACATACATAGACAGAGTGAGAAGCAGAGAGAGAAAAATTGGTAGGGTATTAATTATTATCCATTTAATTGCCTACGATTAAGAAATATTTATTTATAATTAATTTATATATAAACTTGTAATTAAGTTAAAATCGCAATAATGAAAGTAAATAAGTTTCGAAAAGATAAAATGCGTTGTACAAAAAATTCTTTTTCTTTGTCAACTTTTACAAAAGTTAAGATGTATGATAAAATAAATGAATTATCTGATACCTTAAGTAAGAGATAACTAGTATCATAAAATTAATTTAGCTTATACATCCAAGCGACAATTCATTTAGAATATTAAAATTTTTCATTTTAACATCAAATTTATTAATACAAATACATCAGTTACAAATATTAAACAATAAATACATACGAAAAAATATATGTTTGCATTTATCGTTTGTTTATCGTACACAATGGGTGCAAGTAAATTTGTTCGATGTTAAGTATGGTGTACAGTAAGATTTAATTAAGTGATTTTGATTATTTATGTTCTTGTAAGTAACATTGCTTTAGTGACGCAACCGAGGAGCAAAACGAAACCCAATACTAGAGAAAAAAAGATGCTACTTATTAATTCAATTTCTTTATTAATATTTCACCTAACGATACGTGTATGAGATAGACAAAATATTGACAAGTGGAGAGGTTCCTAAGTCGGTGGCTCCCACATTAAATTTACAATATTATTAATGGTATTTCTAGTGTTACAAGAGGCCATAGTTTCCACGCAGTTTTGGACCACGTTGATAAGGCATTTTCTAATTATTTTGTACACTTTTTGTTTTCCGGGAAAGATATTAAATGCAATTTTTTAAAATACGTCTGTTTCAAGGAGAGTAGAGTTTATGAGTATAATATACAAAGTGGGGCCAAATGCTTCAGTTTCCTAAATCTAATAAAGAAGAGAGATTGTGCCAAGAGGGAATTCAAGATTTGAACTTTAAACGTTTTGAGTTTGAAATTTTATCATAATTTTTTTTTTGATTTATTAGGTTCCATAATTAATTATTTGTTTTCTATTTCATTCTTAACGCGCGCGCACATATATATATATATATATATGTATATATAATATCCTTAAGATGAATAATAATTAAATTTGTACGCAATTTAAAAAATACGTAATTTAATTTAACATGAATGATCTAGGAACAACAAATAATTAACTTAAATGGAAATAAAACGATCAAACCAAATGTGATAAAACAATTAAGTCTGGCTTTAAATTTGAACACCGAAACCGGTTCTGATCGAGCCCTCGAGATGAGCTCGGTTGCAGCTAAAGAAATGAATAACTGGAGAACGCTTTGAACAATAGTTAGAAGACAAAAAAAAACTTTATTGCTCTTATATGTGTGCCATAAGTTGTTCAAAAAATGAAAAAGGTTATCCCCTTTATATAGTAGGAGAGTTTCAATCCTTGTACAAACGAATCAATCAAATTTGGAGGTAAGTTACAATACCATACCATCGCTCGTTTAGACAAGGTTTTTCCAAATTTCTTCAGCAACATTGACTCGATCTCGTCGTCTTCGAGGTCATTGTCATTTTATTGCACACATGTAGGAGGTTACATGCTCGTTTAGATCCGTGGTCCCATCATATTTGGGGATATCGGGCATTCGGAAACTTTTCGGAATTGGCTTCGGTGCCGCACTTGGGCGATAAGGTTTCTGAATGAACTTTTTGGAGTCCGAACATTTCAATATCGGAGGCGATCTCGGGATCTGATCGACCCTTGAATTGTAAATTTTCACCTTCTTGTCTTTTGCCCATATCTTCTTTTCGCCAAACTCTACTCATTTTTTTAGTGCTTCGAGCATTTTTATCACCTCGAAGTCTCTCTGGGTCCGAACCCATCCGATTATGTGACAATCTATTTGTTTCTCCGAGCGTCTCCTCCAACCCGTTCGGGTTCGACCATGTTCTGTGCGTGATTTTGACCCTGATGTTTTGCTAATTTCACTTGCTGAGCTTGTAACATTTCAAAAATCAAATGTAAGCTATGTGCATCACCTCCTCATTCGGGCGCTTCTCGAGCCGATAGCCGGAGTGCCCCATAAATGCTATTTTCGGGATCAGTTGGTAGGTTGATATTGATAGCAACTTGTGAATTGGGTCGACTAGGTCGACGATTGGAACGCCATTAAGGTCAACAGGGGCATGCTATTGCTTGGTATCACATTATATTTTCACCGTGGTGGCCTGACTTGGCATCAACGTTCAAGTGAGCAGACTGACAATTTGACATTTCGAATAGACCTGAAATAAAACTTCAAAGAGCAAGTGTAAAATAGAGTGTGTTATAGATTTGTATTAAATCATCACTATTATCCTTAGCCCCACAATGGGCACCAAACTTTTTATCCTTAAAATGAAAAATAATTAAATTTGTACGCGATTTAAAGGATACGTGATTTAATTAACACGAATTATCTAGGAACAATAAATAATTAAATTAAACGAAAACAAAAATATTAAACCAAAAGTGATAAAACAATTAAGCCTGGCTTTAAGTTTGAATACCGAGATCGGTTTTGATCGAGCCCTCGAGATGAGCTCGGTTGTAGCTAAAGAAATGAATAGATGAAGAACACTTTGAACAAGCTAGAAGACAAAAATACATTTTATTGCTTTGATATGTGTGCCAACAGTGGTTCAAAAAATGAAAAGGTTATCCCCTTTATATAGTAGGGGAGTTTCAATTATAGTACAAATCTAAATAAGGTAAAAATCTTTCTCTCCTAGTAAATTATGATATGGATTTGAAATCGAGTGAGATTCGTACCGTAATATTTGATTGATGGCGTATATTTTGGCCCCTCGTTCGTCCTTTCTAACCGTCTTCCCTTAAGCCTCAATTCTCTGTTTTGCTCGAGCTCAATTCTTCTCATGTTTGGCCATGTCCGAATTCTGGTGCGTCATTCGTCCCCCGGGCTCTGATCTGGGGAACCCTCGTCTTTATCTGAGCCTGCGATGAACCACATCGTCTCCTATTTCTTCATCGGGAAATCGGGATAACTTTATCCCCAATTTTACCCGTACACAACATATATAAGATTTGAACCGAAATCAGATTTCGAAAGCATTTTGCAATAAATGAAATATCGATATGTAATTCAAGGAAGAAAATCTAGATGAATAACATGATGGAATAAACATATTTCCTTGTATTGTCTTGATTACCCGGACAATCTACGGTCCCAAAACTTTCAAATGCGTCATCACCTCACTTAATTAGTTAGGTACATCGGTTCCTCATTTATTTTCAATAATATATAATATGGCGCTTAATGCAAAGTTAATAGAAAAATATTGACAAGTTTATAAGTGGCTGGAAGTTGATGCGTGAAGTTCTAAAATTCCATATCAAGTTTAACCATGTGATTATATTAAATGTCAGTGTATGTTACATTTAATTCATATTTTAAAGTTTCTAACTGAAAATGAAAATATCAACAAAAGGAAACTATATCTCCTAAACGATTCCATGTGCCGCCGTAGACAGCTGGGAATCTTTAAGAAATTTTAAGAATTTTGAATTCGAATTATGAAAATAGAATTTTTCTGAAAAGTACGGAATGATAAAAAGAAAATTGGATAAGGGCTAAACAATTGTATCGATTACGCACGAAGTGAGGTCAGGGCATAATTTGGGCCCACTAATGATGGATCTGGAATGCGGGTCCATCGGGAGGATCACGCAGTAGCAACGTGATTTTATTATATAAAACCATCTGTCACATGCCTTCCATATAATATATAGTTTGCAACCATATACTCTGGCCACAAAAAATAAAATAAAGATATAAATATAAAAGTGAGAAAGAGTACACATGGGTTATTGACACGCGTTGGCGTAAAATAGCGGGAAAAGGATTCATCAATTAGCTGGGAAATATATACATCATTTAGTTTCGATACGATAATCTTTTATACGTAATAAAGTGGTATGGAGGAATATATACACTTTTTCATTTGACAAAATTAAATACATTATCATCTCATCCATAAAAAGTTTCATGTAACTTCTGTATAATCGTTTTTATGTAACTTTTGTGTTGTCGTTGTTTTTAAGGTAATTTCCAAATAAAATGAAAGAAAAACCACTATTAGTTTGAGGTTGAGATATATAATTGATTATTTATTGATGATTAATCCCATGATTTAAAAAATGAGTTATTCAGAAGTAATTACGTCGCCAACTAGAGCATCCTAACTTATTTTGCCATGAGAATCAATTCATTAGTAAAGTATGTTAGCATTATTGAGAGTGGCTATAGGAAATTTTATTAGTGGGATTTAATACGCTAGATTGAGTATGTGCTTGAAATATCTTGTAGCCGAAAAACTAATTCGATTTACCACGATAAAAACAGAAAATGAAAAAGAAATGCTTAATATAATTAATGAAATCAAAATTCAATAAAAAAAAATAGTCAAATGTTTACATAACACTTAAGAGCTAAATTTATGCTTAAGTTGTGATTTTCTTATATGATTTTATTCCTATTTTAATTAGAAAGTCAATGTAAGAAGAGGCACTAATTTAATTTTAAACCTGCGTTCAAGTCTGTAGTCTTAGCAAAGGTGTTTTAGAACACAATCCTCGTGTTACACAATCACATTAATTTGACATCATTGAATTGCCCGTTAATAATTTAATGAGGTTAGGGATCGTTTGGTAGGCCGTACTAAGTAAAATAATATTTGTATAAAAATTTAATTCATCCAATGCAATATTTGGTTGCTCAATTTAATTTATGCATACATAATACATGGATTACTTATACCTCATTAATACCAAGGAAACCAAGGGATTACTAATCCCTGCATTAACTATACCTGGATAAGACCCTAAAATTACTAAACCGCTCCTCAAATCCTTTTCCTAAATTTCTTTATAAACATAAAGAAGAATATTCAAGGGTATAATCGAAAAGAAGATTTTGCACAGTTTTAAACCAAACACAAGCTTAGATTATACATTGCATAGCTAATTTTTAATATAATGAACCAAACACTTGATAAAAAATAATCTCAGTACTACAATTCCTGCATTATTAATACTTGCATTACTAATTCCCACATTACTAATTTCTGCATTACTTGTGTTCGTACCAAACGACCTATTAAAGTTTTAAAGCAAAGTCATGGGTGGCGTGTATGAGATCTAAGATATTTTAAAATATTTTTGGTTAGTTAGTGGTCACGTTGTCATATGAATTTATTCTTAAAATAGATGATGATTTCCTCTTTTTTAGCTTGTCCTTCCACTTTGGGAAGGCAGGTGTTCATTATCTTAGTATTATATTACCATTAAATATTCTCCAACCTGTATATGTGAATTAGTTTATTTCCATCTTCATGTTCTTTTTTGAATTATTAATTCGTGGGTCTCGTTTGAATTCAAAATTTCAAGATTCCTCACCTCTGCTTTTTTTATTTTTACTAATATTATGAATAAATAAACTTTATGGTGGAGCATTCAACAATAATATGAATATTTTTTATCAGTTGGAGTATCCAACAAATATCTGGATAACCATTCAAGGAACCTAGCCTCCTTTTTAGGTGGGATATATATAAATTATTTTTTATTTTTCTTCAGGGTTTGCCAGAGTTCAATTTTCTGGATATTTCTAATATGTTTTATTTTTTTGGTCTTTAAAACTTAATTCAGCAGTTATTGCATTGACTTTTAAGATAAGATGTTTCTCTGACGAAGGAGGTAAGAAGAAGAAGGTGTAGTTTTCCTGAGAAGCAGAAAATAAAAAAATTCAGGAGACAAATATTGTTACCAATTGTTTTATCTTTTTTTTTTTTTTTTAATTATCAATTTGATCCATTTGTCGATTAACTATAAATACAGCACTCTTCTCATTTCTTGTGTTTCCACTTCTTCCTCTTCGTACGATCTAACGAATAACAAAAGTGCATCAACCATCTTTTTTTAGAAGCCGTAAATCGATAGTATTTTTTATAGTAGAAACTTAAAATAAAATTTTATAGTAAATATATGTAAATTTTATCTATTTGAATAATACTAAATGTGAAGTGCGTCTTTGTGTGATACATTTTATAATTTGACACTCAAAAATACGTTTAAATTTTTTTTAGACAAAACATAAATTATTTCTCTAATGCTTACAAAATCAATTCTCGAATTGATTAACCCAGGTACAAAGACCTACTCTTTCAAATTACTTATTCCAAAACAGTGCAGTAGCTTGCAGATGAGAACATATGACATGAACTACGCACAACTTATTGTAGCATTTTATAAATTATATAATTAATAGTCGACACAGTTGGTTTCAGCAAATAAATTTACGGAGTTGTGCTTTTGGAGAAAAAAATTAATTTTTTTATAATCTATTCATAAATTATGGAGGAGTTGGGAAATCGCAATAGTGGGGATTTTTTTTTCACGAGGACAAAATAGATTTGTGAAAGACCTTTTTTTATATATTTCATATTTAATATTTAAAGTAATTTTTTTTAAAAAAAACATACTAATAAAACCAAAGAAGAAACAAAGGAATTTGTAACAGTTAAATACACCAAAGCAAGGCTTCTAAATAATTTTTGCCTAGCTAGACTCGATCTCCCGCTAGGGGTGAAAATGACAGTGCCTTTCCAGTGGCACCTTGAATCATTCTGTTACTGGGGTTGTCACTTAAATTATTTGTATACCTTCTTTCTATATATACATGCATCTATATATATTATTGCATAGTCTCGGCCAAACCTTTGCGGGTGACTTATCACCTTTTCCCTTACACATAGATCTGCCCCTGGTTATAAACAATCTCATTATCTTTATAAGATAGTAACTTTGCGTACATACTACTTTTTTCATACTCCTATGAAATTATACTGAGTATGTTAGCATCTGAAGTCCTATGTGACAAGAAAGTGCCACCGCTACTAGAAGGTAAGTTTTATAGAGCAATAGTTAGACCGGCCATATTGTATAGGCTGAGTGTTGGCCAGTTAAGAACTCACATGTCCAGAAGATGAAAGTAGTAGAAATAAGGATGTTAAGGTGGATGTGCGGGGACACTAGGATGGATAAGATTAGGAATGAAGATATTCGAGAGAAAGTGGGCGTGGTTCCCGTGGATGACAAGATGCGGGAAGCGGGGCTCAGATGGTTCGGGCACGTACGGAGGAGAAACTCAGATGCCCCGGTAAGGAGGTGCGAGTGATTGGTATTGCTGGGTCCAAGGAGAGGTAGAGGGCGGCCTAAGAAGTATTGCAGAGAGGTGATCAGGCGGGATATGGCGAGGCTTTAGATCTCCGAGGACATGGCCCTCGCTAGGAAGCTGCGGAGGTTGAACATTAAGATTGTAGGTTAGGAGGTAGTTGAGCATATTTCTAATCCATACTAGTGTAAGGCTATTCTGATAGGATTTTATTTTAGACTGCTAGTGGTCAATGTTGTATTCACACTACTATTCCGTTTTCATAATGTGAGGCCTTATTTACTGGTTATTCTTTTTGCTTTCTATTCATTTATCGGTTCTTGTTATTATATCTATGGTTTTTGTTGATGGTACTGATATATTGTCTTTTTTTGTCTTCTTGAGCCGATGGTCTATCGGAAACAACCTCTCTACATCCTCGGGGTATAGGTAAAGTCTGCGTACACACTACCCTCCCAAACCTCACTTGTAAAATTTTACTGGATTGTTATTATTACTGTTATATGTCATTGTTGATGTTGTTGTTGTTGTTAAATGACTTAAACTTTTATTTAAAAAAGAAGAAAACATATACGAAAAAAGGAAAGAATCAAGCCCTTGTGGCGTAAGATGGAAGGAAGAGAAAAAAAAATGGAAGTATAATAAGTATTTTTATAATACTAGAATTATAATACGCACATTGCGCGTGTATCCTATTTAAAGTGAGTTATTTTCTAAAAAATAACTAAATCATCACGTGTAAATCAAATAGTTCAAAAAATAT
>MCJB01050241.1:215075-255075 GCA_002018475.1 Nicotiana obtusifolia
GGTGGGGGTTTGATAATTCCTACATATCTTTTATTTTTTAAATATTAAAATTCTTATTATGAAAATTTTTCTTCTGTAGATTTCCCATCTATAGTTTCAACTTCTCTGAAAATACTCATTTTTATATGCGGTCTATTCAATTGATTTTGGATTCTAAAATCAATTCTTTATTTTGTTTTCAAAGAAATACCACCTTAATAAAAATTTTAATGAGCAATCATTGAGTAAGAACTTAATTAAATATGTTATGATTGACTTTATTGGGTAATAAATGTTAATTGATAAGTAATTCTCACCGACTTAAGGTTCTGGTACAAACTTCTAGGAAAGCTGTTAATTTACCAAAATTCAAGGAATGCCAAGATTTTGCTAATATATCAAAACTCACGGTAGCAATTTTTAGCCGACTTAAAAGTTTTATATATTAGCTAGCATTAAAATACCTTTTCAAAAAAAATTAAAATATTTAAATTAATTATAATTACAATTTTATCTAAAATGGTGTATATTGTCAAAGCGTAGAAAGTTGATCAATACTTTTTATAGGAATTTGTGCTTTTAAAATAATATAGTTTAGATAGATATAAGAAATTGATAAATATAGAAAGTTGTTTGTTGAAGTTTATTTTTAAAAATATCTTATTGAATTGCTGAATATTTAATTTGTTGTACATCTACAAATTTTTTAAGTCCATTCAATGTTTACTTATTTATCCTCCTTTCTATATATATATATTTAAAAAATGGGGTTAGTATTATCACTCGTGGACGTTCTCTCTCAATCTACGTAAGATATCATACTATCTTTCCAACACCTAACATTTATTATTTTTTTTAAAAATAAAGGACTCCTAAACCTAAAAGAAACTGAAAGTGAGAGAAATCTTAATGTGATTTTCATTTGTTATTTTTTATTACAAATATGTTTATATTATATAGTTTAAATAAGAAAGAATTTAATACATAAAGTTAAGTTAATTTTAAAATCTAAAATATTAAAATATAATTAGATGTCTATTTCTAAATATTAGGAAACTAATTAAAAAACTATTTTATTTGGTGTGAAGTTGATATTACTGGAGACAATCTAAATTATAATTTGTTTAAAACAAGCAATTTGGCTGGCATTTATTAATTATAGAACATAGGAAATAATAATAATTAATTAATAAGACTTAGATCAAATGTCTGACTAATTTTCTGTTATGAACCGTATTTGTCCAAACAAACAGTATAAAATTTATAAATAAGTCAATTATTTTATTTTTTTAATAAATAAATTTGCTGCTATATTGTTATTTCTTGTAGTATTGAGAACAATGTAAAGGGGGGACATAATACCTTACCATCTAATGAGTAAAGAATGACTAAGATAAATTAGCTTCTAACCTTCAATTTGTTGACAAAAGCTAACTACCTAATGAGTAACAATAAAGAGATCAAGCAAATCAATTACTGTTCTATCTTGTCACGGTGGATTATAGCTTATTTCAGATACCTTCAACTTTTTAATTCTAAATAAGGCCAGTTCCCATCTATTCAATTGCATGAGTCCCTTTACCTACCTTAGGAGTTCTTCGTATCTACTGAAAATAAGTTTTTGTCAGTGTATGTGGCTGAGTGCTGCCAATTTGTCAGCGATCTTATTGGCTTCCCTGAAGCAGCGTTGCATTTTCACATCTCGATCAGTCACAATATTTTTTATTTCTCCAGCAAGTTCTATAATTCTCCATAGTTATACTTTCTGTCACACAAGAGGTCACTAGTGTTGAATCAGCTTCAGCTATTACATTGTATAACCCTCTTTGCATGCATTGTTTTAGTCCAAAAAGCATTGCCATGCTTTCAGCATAGTTGCTAGTGCCAGGTCCTATATACAGAGAGTAGGCCAGTGTGAACTCACCCTCGCTATCTCTGATGACACCTCCAATACCACAATTACCTCCGACACAACTTCCGTCATTGTTGAGCTTAGAACCTAATGTTGGAGGTTTTTTCCATGTGACAAATTTGTACGTTCTGTAGTCTATTGGTTGGTCTGTTATTGTCTGTAGTTGATCCCATGATGGTTTTAATTTTATCTTTCCAAATCTCTGATTGGTCAATTCAGTGAGGGCGTAAGTTATTTTGCTCTCTGATTTGCTAGTTAAGGGAATTTCATTGCCATATTTTGATGCATACCTTGACCTCCATAATTCTCAAATTATCAAAGTAGGTAGGATCTTCGCATTAATGATGCTATTACTCTAAGTCAGTTATGAAATCAGTTAAATCATAAATATGAAACAGAAATAATATGAAAATTAACAGAAGTTTGTGAGATGTCAAATATAAAATATGCCAGGTCAAATCCAAAATACGAAACAAATAATTATATAAAATTAATAAAAGTTTGTAACATAAATAGCACATAAACTCAATTACCTTATATTCTAGACCAAAACCATTACCAAAAAGAAAGCTTCCAGATGATGACTTACAACATAGCAATCTTGTAACAGATGTCTACAAACACTACATATAAATTAAAAACGTGTATAATACAAATTGTTTTAGTATTATATTCAAAGTTCTAATAAAATAAGTGAATACGAAATTCAACTATTAATATAAGGTTTACAAATATGTAAATGTAAAATTCATACAAATAAGTGCATGCAAAGTTGAATTATAAATACAATTTTTTTTTCTTTAAAGAAAGAGAACCCGAAACCATTTATATAAATGCAAAATTCAAGTACCAATACAAATTTTACAAATTGAACATAAAATTCAATTATTAATTCAACTAATACAAATTTTTTTGTTCAAAGAAAAAGAAATCGAAACCCTTAATTTTGTGCTGGTTGAACAAGAATTGTATTGAGGATGAAACCTAAAAGGAGACTAAATATAGTTGGAGTTGAACGAAAACCTTTCCAAGTGTGTAATGGATTTGAACGAAATTTTTTCCTAGTATATAGTGTACAGCTTTTTTCTAGATTGTTAATGTTAGGGAAATAATTAATCAGGGAAACAACTTATGAAAATAATTAGATGACTGTTCCTTAATAGTAGAGAATTAATTAAATAATTATTTTTAAATATTAAAAAAATAATTAAATGACTATTTTGTTCGATGTAAATTTTATTTTTGAAGGAAAAAAAAAAATATTTCGCTAAAGGTCTTCGTGCTTTTATATAATATAGATATAAATTAATAAGAAGTTTCAAGTTTTTGTCCAAGAATAGAATCGCAGGGTCTTTATCAATTAACATAGAGTTTTTCATGAACTTGGATAAGTCGGTGCAAGTAGGGTTGGGCAAAGTTTGGGCAAACCCGAAATCCAAATAAAAATTTAATTTTTTTGAACTTTTGATTTGGATTTTTGGATTACGAATTTAATTTTTAATTTTTTTGAATTTTGGATTGAATGTAAGATTTGGTATTTTTAATTTTTGGATATTCGAAAATTCAAACCTTTTATACTTTATATTTAATCTATATTCCTATGCAAAGAGGAACAAGTCCAATACAGCAATACCCTATACATTAACTATTTAGCTCATATATTCAATACTAATTACTAAATTATTGTTAAAAACTTTCTATTTAGCTACGATTTTTCTATTACTATATCTTATTTTGAATTTAGATTATCGTTTATTTAATTTGAAAATAAACAGTCCAATCGAAAATTTCATATCTAATTGCAGAGTAATGCCACCCTAGGCGCAACAGACATAAGATAAGAAAATAGTAAGGAAAGCCAATGGGATGGTGCCACATTGTCTGGTGGTTTGTAGCTTTCTAGGGACGGCTAACCGCTTGCAGAGCCAGCTGTAACCGAGAAACTTGTAGTATATGATCCACGCTACTCAGATGTGTAACTAACCTTAATGAGCAAAAATGCAAAGGTGTGAACATCATATATGACGTAAATGCAGTGGGGGAGCTGTAAGATGAATACTCACGTGTTTTTGCTACGTGTCACTACAGGACTCTTTCTCCTGCTGCCATGGACAACGTGGTTTAATGACCGGCAACTTTCACTCTAATTAACATTCTTTTTTTCCTTTCCTATTTTGTGCTCTTCCTATTTCCAAAAATGAGCAATAGATCATATTAATAACGATAATCTTTATCTTTTTTTCTCGTTTGTTTTTCCTTATGAAACTTATTCTAAGCAAAATGTTGTTTTGAAGTACACTAAAAAATCATGGACGTGTTAGTTGATAGTCATATTCAATATTTGTGATGATTTTCTTTCATTTCTTTTTTCTTATATTCAAATATTTAAATTATACATAGCTAAAAATTACACTACCATCTATATTGATAAATATAAATGTGGTCCATCTGGTATATTGTGTAAAATTTTAAAATAACAACTAATAATGAAATGGCCAAACTTTAATTGTAACGTAGTGATAATGGTCCCTCCTTTCAATTTGGATCCTTTTCGTTATCTCAATATCAAGATTTATGAATTCATTTTTTATATGAGGGTTAAATATTATTTAATTAATTATAATAAAAAATCAATTCCAAGTTCCATATTTGTCGGTATAAAATATTTATCAAATATTTTATTTAAAATATAATTACATATAATTTTATTTAATAAAAATCTATTATAATCTTAATATAATAATAATACTATAAATTATATTAATAGTGAATTAAAGTATACAACTTTTTTTAAAAAAAAATAAAAGGTTGCACGGGACGATTACCGGTAATAACCGGTAAAGTTGGAGCCAAAAACAGTCAAGGTAACCTCGAAAAATGAACGGCAGTGATGTTATCTGATAAAAAGCAAAGCTATGACTTCATTTAAACCTCTTGTACTATTTCCTACACATTTTCCTTTCACAATAAACAAACTTCCCCCCTCAAAGCCGAAAAACCAGAGCTCTCAGCTCTATTTTTCTCTTGCTATTCTCAATACTTTTTTCAACAAACTGTTAAGATCTTGTCAGATATCTCTGAAATCCTGAAGTTGGAGCTAGTTTTAAGTGAAATAATGGAGAGAGATTTTATGGGTTTGACTCATCATGTAAAGCAAGAAGTCATTGAAGAACATATAGATCCAGGTATCATATTGTCTTTTCGTTTATGTTTCATGTTTTCTCTTCCTCTTATTTCAAGCTTGAATCTTTAGGCCAGTTACATATTATTAATATTTCTATGAAAATATCTCTTTCGGTTTAAATCGTCCCTTTTCCATTTAATTAGTTTAGTTAGTTGAAGATATTGTTTTTCTTGTAAACTAGCTATGGAATCAAGCCAAATAGTGTTCGAACTCATATGAAGCAGTAAAGATCGGATATCTTGATCTATCCCAAGATTTTGGTTTCATTTTTGAAAATTTCCTTCTTCCCCAAACAGAGACGGGATAGTTTCCTATTCGTCAAAACAAATTTTTTATTGATTTAATGTAAGTTTAACAGCTGTATAATTTTATATTAGCAACGTACTGTGGTCCACGTTGAGTGGGAATACTTCAAAGGTAAAATTAAATAATGGCTAATATTTGTTGCGGAGTGGGTTGTGCAACCATAGGATTTGATTTTTTAATAAGTTTGGATGTTTCGAGGGAGGCTTTGTTTAGTCTTTAGTGTAGTCCATGCACCTTTTTTGAATGCATATTGTGCGTTGGATATACATTACTAACGTGCACCTGCTAATCTCTTATATTAGTTTATTTGTGAAGAATAAAATTTAAAATTTAGATGAGTTATGGTGCCCCACAAGTCACCTTCTTTAATTAATATAAAATTATGGTGGTACATTACCAAGAACAAGATTAAAGTAATGAATAAAATACTTTTGCTCCTGCATTAGAATAATGTATTAAGGAAAGCCCAACAGGTATGGCTCTATGTATAAACTTTTAAACTACTTTGACCAGATGGTTTTCCATGTTCTTTACTTCATCTTATGCATTGGAAAATACAATATTGTATATTATTATGTTGCACATGTGATGCTTAGCAGTTAGCAGCCTGTATTTAAATTCCAAGAAAGAGAGCATGTTCACTCCCTTTTTCAGCTGCACCTATGAAGCACTTCGAATTATTTATTTGATCAGATTTTCTTATTATAAGGGAAAAAATGTCTGGGAAAAAGCATATAGGTTATGACAATTTATAGTTTGGTGGGTCGGCGTCTCGTCTGTCTTTTCTGAATATATACTTCAAACAATTTACCAAGGAGTTGTTTATTATTAGGTAACTACTCAATTGTATTTCTGTATTGGTTGAGTTAATAGTTGAAGTAGGTATTTAATTTCTTGTACATCAGAAGCCTGTTTATACACATAGAAAATATACAATGTAGGATGCAACTAATTAAGATGGTATTTTCTTCTCTTGTCTTATGTTGCAGCACCTCTGAGAAGTTCAGCAATGCAGTGGTCATTCTCGAACGTCATCTCTACTCACCCTCAATATCTCTCTTTCAAAGGTGCTCAAGAGGATAGGCCGAAAACTGGTTTTGATTCTCTTGCATCAACAGGATTGGTGACTATAACCACAACTGAAGCTGTCGACTCGAGTCATCGACCATACTCTGGTGTCGCACAGGTTCGTTATGATTTTCATAAAATTTTAATCATACCCTCCTAAAATGCCTAGAAGGGATTGTCAAATGGTACCAGAGATCTTGTATGAATACTTTCGCACTCGCTGTCTTTTCATTAGTTGTTCCTCTAAATGTCAGAAAAATATGATGCTTGAAAAGCAAGGTGGAACGCACTACACGTCGACAACTTTCTCTCCTCATCACTATGACGCACGCTCTGGGCATCGATCTCATGGAGTCAGAGTGCTTCCAGTTTCCAACCCAGCAAATCAGATTTCTGTATCTATGACTATGCCTGGTCATAAGTCCTTTGTTTCTCCTCTTGGACAGAATCCAGTTGCTAGCCCCATTTCAGCTGTTCCAACTAACAGCGCTGTCGTGGGCACAACTGATTTAAGGTATGTTAGCTGACATTGATATAAGATATCTTAATTGAGAAAACTTTTACTGAAGGGGGATGGTGAATTTATTATGGATCTCTATTGGCAGGGGTGCTCCGAAAACTCCCCCAGGTCCTGCTCAGTTGACCATCTTTTATGCTGGTTCCGTCTGCGTTTATGATAATGTTTCACCAGAGAAGGTAAACGCTCTAGACCTTTAGGTTCTACCAACATTTCCCTGATGTTGGTCTCATGAATGTATCTTATGTTGACAATTTCACCAATTATATCTTCTTTTGGATTAGGCTCAAGCTATTATGTTGCTTGCTGGAAATGCACCACCTGTTACGCCAAGTGCAACATCTACTCTATCTCCCGTTCAGGCGCCTATACCCAAGTCCTCTTCTGTTGACTCTTTTGTTGTAAATCAGTGCCACAACACAACTCCTACTCTTCCCAGCCCCATTTCTATAACATCTCATTGTGGATCTCAACCTGCCGGAGTGTCTAGTAATACAAATGGAGTAACTATTATCAAATCAATTGGGGTCCTACCATCTCCTTCGAATAAAGCAGAACTTTCTAAATTTTCCAGTTCCATAGGATCTGTTCCTGCCACCTTTGTTCCATCAGGTATATTCTTGTGCTTTGCAAACTGAAAAATCACCTAGATTCTTGGCTAAATTTGTTTATTCATACGTTATATCAGCAAAATGATTGGGCATTTACCATATGCAGCTGTGCCGCAGGCACGCAAGGCATCATTAGCTCGGTTCTTGGAGAAGCGCAAAGAAAGGTAATTTGGGGTTTGTTTTCATCCTAATTTGAGTGAATTTTTGCTGGTTCATTAAGTGTAAGAGAAAGGGGAGCGCTTTATCTGTTTATTTCTAAGGATTGCTTTTCAGATATTCTCCCTTTTTTGCTGCTTCCTTTTAAGTGTGAAAAACTCCACTTTTGTGTTAATAGCTTGTTGTGTTCTTGAATTCAGGGTAATAAGTGCATCACCTTACGACAGCAGCAAGCAATCCCCAGAATGTAGCACTCTTGGATATGGAAGCAGAAGTTTCGCTAAAAATACCTTAGGCTCTTGTCATCCCCATGTAATCAATTTGGTCAAGGAGACTTGAAAAATGGCAATGGTGGCAAAATAATGTAGACGCAAGATCAAGACTGTAGCGAGAGATTATTTAAGCTATTAAATTTGTGTTCGTCTTGACCTCAATACTTCAGTTCTTTGTTAGATACGATTATTTTAGGTTGTTTTCCTTGTAACTGTGATCAGAGCCTTTTCATCTGAAAACACTCCGAGCCTTTTGTAGGTTTCCATTTTTGCCGATGTAAAGAAGCATTCTTTTTAATGTTATGTTGTTCAAGGTATGTTTTATTCTTCTGTTCGCCACTTTGTACATCAGATGCTTTCGCCTGGGGTTTTCTTACTTGGTCTTTTGGGAGGACAGAAAGAGATAGATACAGTATTCTGATCTGAACAAATAAGAGTCAGAAAAGAACGGTTTGTAAGTGATAGAATTGCTGTAAGCGCTCTACCGTTCAGCGTTTTAAAATCTTATACCTTATGGCTTATGCTGTGCAGCATTGAAAGTTTTTATAGATTCAACTTTTTATCTTTTCGGTGGAAGTTGAAAAACAGGGGAGTTACAATTTGATGACTGTTAAGAATCACCTTAAGTGGTGACTCAAGCTGAGTTAGGAAGTCCAGTCCATTTTCACAAAGAACCTCATATCCTAATGGACTCTAGATTCGACACTGTAAGAAGTTTGAAACCAAAAAAGGAGAAGCAAATGTCAAAAACTCCATGGTGGGAGCAAACTCACATTGACCACAGAATGTATAGAATGAAGCTGAAGAATGAGGCTAATGCTGAAAGTCTTCTTCCCGCTCGGAGCAGTTGCAGCGATGTTTCAATTTTCAAAGCTCTAAGGACGAGATCCAATTGCATTTTTGTGCAGGTCAATTACTGTAGTTCCATTAAAAAAAGGCATTTGGTGCGCAAAGCATCTGTGTTACGCAGGGTCCGGAAAGGGCTGCACTCAAGGGATGTGATGTAGACAACTTACCCAGCATTAGTTGGTTGTTCTCGTAACATGAACCCATGATCTCTTGGTAGAGGCAGATCCAAGATTTTGGAAAGATGTGCACTACTACAAAGCTATAGGCAGAGGCGGATCTAGGATTTTAGAAAGATGAGTGCACTACTATAAAGAGGTGGAAAAGAAAGGAAAAAATAACAATATTGACATAAGAGTTGAACTCATAATCTCACTTAGAGAGGTGCAACCAATAACCATTCCATCATCTGTACTTTGAGCTTGGATTCCCACGTATATATTTAAGTATTTCTAAGAATATATAACATTACTATATATGATTTAGGGAGGGGACCATGAGTTCACGTGCCCCGTAGAACTCCCCTTGATATGCTATCAATACGTCACACAGAGACAATTTTAACATTACTCCAAGACTTTCCTTATATTGTAGTTCCATCAAATTTGCCGTATTTCCATGAGTAGCATGAAAATACAAAAATTTATGAAGCTGAACTCAGCACTCTAAAGATAAGAAAATAAAAAAAATCCCTTATTTCATACTACCTTGTCGATACATAATCTAACTAATACAAAAATTTCTTATATCAAATTCAAAGTTCTATGCTATTATTATCTGGTATTCATATGAAGAATGCACAGTCTTCTTTCTTCACTCATATACAATCTCATTGGCGTCAAGAGCAAGGAATGCTCTATGTTTGGCACGGAGCGGCTAATTCCATGCATATTATATGGACATCTGGTCATATTGATTCCTCAACTAATCCTGGACCAAAAATGCTCTCCTTTGGCAAAGATAATTAGATAAAGGGCCATTTATGTCCAGGGTTATACATTAAGGGCCAATATTAATCTAACCCTATACTTAACGGGCTATTTTGGTTATATCAATCGGAAAACCCTCGGGCTATCCTGCGGACAAAGTTCTGGAAGTTGACATATGTTGGACTACTAAGAGAGAGAAAGAGAGTGAAACTCGGGGGACGAAGACGATCATGGATAATGAGAAACTTCAAGAGCTAAAGCAATTCGTGGAGCTATGCAAAACGAACCCTTCAATTTTACAAAGTCCTTCGCTTTCTTTTTTCAAGAACTTTCTCGAAAGGTACTACCGCTAATCTTATTTTCAAAATTCTCGGGCTTTGCTTGAACGAACCAACGGTTAATAAATTGTGTTTTTATTTTTTGTTGAATGAATTAATTTCAGCTTGGGTGCTCGAGTTTCTACATCCGTTAAATCTGTAAGCAATCCTTATTTTCACGCCCTTGTTTTTGTGTAAAATACTACTGTATCAGTCTAAAGAAGATACTTTTATTAATCTCTTTTCTACAAATTAGCTTGCGTCAACTTATTTGATATTTCATCCATATAATAAATTCAATTGATTAACATAACCGTAACCATTCTGAATTTTAATCCCCACTTTACTAGGTTTTAAGACTTTCTTACTCAAATGTTAAATCTCCTTAGTTAGTTATAGCTGGAGGTACAGAATTCTTTCTGAGATTTTTTCGTCAAGCAGGCTGAAGCTAGCTTCATGGATTATCCTGGCCCTACTTGGCTGAAGCTACTTGAAAGCCATATGTTGATTATCAGTTTCTCGTAAAATAGCCACAGTATAGGAGATCTAGTTAAACAGTGTGGTTCCTGTTTCATGTACGAATTCAGGCAGTCCCAGCTGAGGTTTGGTGTAAACATCTCAATTCAATGATGCATGAATGCCATGTTTCATCCATAAAATTGCAAGTTCAGCTACCAGCATCTTTCAGTTTAGATTAATGGCCTCTAGGGACAAGTGAGGTTGCTCTAGTGGTAAAACGCACTCCTGCCAACAAGGTCGGCAACTCGAGTCACCATGGGAGCAAAGTGGGAAAAGGGTCACTTTTAGTCCCCGAGCAAAGGGGCTTTGGGGGTAGGAGTTACCATATCAAAAAGAGAAGAAAATAGCTCTAGAATCATGGAGAGATATACTCGTTGATGTGCATCAGTACATATAAGTATGTCCTTGTGCTTTGATGGCTGAGTGAGTACACCAACTAATTGGGGGATGAGTGAAAAATTGTACAACTTTTGAACAGCATCCTTGCCCACAACTTTAATATATTTGATAAGGAATACCCATTATTGCGGTCCTCTAGCTTGGGCTTGCCCACTAACATAAGCTAAGTTAATACATCTGGTTCTTTGAAGCTCTCTGTTTAGACCAAAAGATTTAGTTCAATGCATGCAAAAAATTTTATGATTGGTTCACAATGTGGAGTAGAGATTAGTTTTTATTTTGAAGAAGTAAATTAGTAGGATCTATTATACTCTTATGATATTTGGTATAGCCAAGATATTTTGAAAAATTGGTCATCCTTTTTACATGGTTTCAAATTAAAGATTTAGAAACCATGATATTCGGTGTGAAATGGGGAAATGTAGTTTATTGTCTCATATTAATGCCGAGCAATGACTTCACAGGAAAAAGGTGGAGATGAACATCCTGATGAAGTGGATGAGGACATTATAGAGTCTGATGTTGAGTTGGATAACACTGATACCGTGGAACCTGACAATGATCCTACACAACAGGTCTGTGATGAAGGGTTAAGGTGGATTCAACTTCAGCATGGTCTTAACTCTTAAGGATTTAATGAGCTCTCTTTTGTCGTCTGACTGCAGATGGGAGTTTATTCAGGTGAAGTTACTGAAGAAAATCGAGATGCTGCTCAAACATCAAAAGCTAAAGCTCTTGATGCATTATCTGAAGGCACGTTAATCTTTACCTAAATGAGTAATATAGATCCTTCTTTTACAATCTTAATTTGGGAAAGTTACACCTTACTGGAACTGTATATTCCTGGCAGGCAAGCTTAATGAAGCCATAAATCATTTAACAGAAGCTATTTTGTTGAATCCAAGTTCTGCAATATTATACGCAACAAGAGGTTATTTCCTGACATATTTACCATCTTAAAGTTTTGGACTCGCTATCATGTCATTCAAGTGGTCTTTTGACAAACACTAATGTCTACACAGGTAGTGTCTTCAATAAGCTGAAAAAACCCAACGCCGCGATCCGTGATGCTGATGCTGCATTAAAGGTTTCTCAGAAGAAATTTCAGAACATGGTTTCATTAACTAGAAATGAAATTTTAGGTTCATTTATATTCCTGTGATTGCATCTTGATTCCTACTGACACTTAAATCATTTCATTTAAAGATCAACTCTGACTCAGCAAAAGCATACAAAGTAAGGGGTATGGCTAGGGCAATGTTGGGCTTATGGAAAGAGGCAGCTAACGACCTTCATGTGGCATCGACGATAGATTTTGATGAGGAGATTGCCCAGATACTTAAAAAGGTCATATCTTCAAACTTCTTTTTGTGCACATTACTTCTCTCCGACATACCCTTAAACTTTAAATCTAACTAGTTCTCTGGCTGTATATATGGCAGGTTGAACCTAATGCTCGTAAAATTGAAGAGCACTGCCGAAAATATGAGCGTCTGCGACAAGAGAAGAAGCAGAGGAAAATTGATCGTGACAGGCAGCGCCGTCAAGCAGAAGCAAAGGTGTTTTTAGTGTACTAAATGTATTGCTTGATTAGCAAGCTGATTTTTTGTTTAATCTTGACATTGTATTGCGCTGCAGGCAGCTTATGAAAAGGATGAAAAGAAAGAACAACAATCTCAACATAATGCTTCTGTAAGTTTTCTACGGCCTATTTTTGTGTTCCCCCCAGTCACACAATGTGATTTTTGAAGTAGATTTTTTCTTTTGATAAGGTGGCTTCTGAAGTAAGAATTATGTTCACTATTTGTGCTCTTCCGGGGCTTCAGCCTGTTGCATCTGTTAATACTCCTTAATCTAGTTTGCACCTGAAGCTGATATCTTTATATATACATCCTTTGATTGGTTGGTGACAGCAACTCATTTTTTAGCTCCATCTGTCCTGCTTAGCCCCCACTCTAAAAGGTAGCCGTGACAATTAAAAAGAGCTAGCTTCTTTCTACGATCATCAACATTTTAGTTTTCTCATTGGGTTGGGCAGCTTTGGTATCTCTTCATAGCTAATCTCAGCTAGCATCCAGTTGGATCCATACTCCTAATTGACCCTTTACCTTATGTCTCTTTTCCTGGGGGTAGGGCGTTGGTGAAGGGGGGACTGAAATTGCTGACAAAAATACGACATTAGTTTACCTTGTTACACACCGTTAAAATGAGATGCTATATTTCTCTCGCTGTTTTTTCAAGTTATGTGGTTGAATTTAACCGCATTTTCATTCATGGTTCAAGTCAAGTGGCAAAAAATGACTAGGACCTAGATCTGGATTACTGAGTAGGCCTCGAATTTTCTGATTTTTTACTGTTTCCCTTCTGCAGCCCCTCTATTTACTTTGTTTATAGATTCAATTTCTTCTTCTGATGAGTTACTCTTTCTTCCAAAAAAATAAAATGATGCAGGATCCTGACTCTGCTTCTGATTTAAATGGTGGTAAGATTTCGTTATTCGAGTTGACTACTCATTTGATAGTTGATGGTTGCATTTAAGTTTATCTAACGTATTTCTTTTTCGTCTGTTGTGACCGAGTTTTCGTTCTTAGCAATCCGTATGTTAAACTAGTGTCCAACATTTATTATTATAATATGACTTTGGAAATATCGCATCATTTTTTTGTTAATGGATGATCGCCCGTAATTAATATCTCAATCAACCTCATCCTATGATTATCCAGGTTTTTCTTTATCTACTTACTATATATTAAACACAGCTTAGAATGAAGTGATAAGAACATCAAGACTGGTATGCACGATCACCAACCAATGAAAAATACCTATCACCATATTTCAACCTTCTTGCTTGAGCTAGTCAGCTTCCATCTATAATCAGCTGTACTTTGTAAGAACTATCACATTTTACTATGTAACTGGTAAATGACCACCTTTAGTAACGCGGATATGGAATTATGGATGTGCAGATATCATGTAGATATTTGTTGTATATGCACACAATTGCATGTTGAGATGTGTCCCTGGTTCTCTAGGATTTCTTAGTTACCTTTCGGGAATTGCCCTAATATCAGATCATCTCAAGGAGATTGCTGAAGTGTTAAGAGCATGTCCAGCCAAGAGGTTGGTAGTTCTCATCATCATGGAGAGAAGTGGGAAATGCTCTTGTGACCGCTGGGAAGCCGGGGAGGGGGTTGGGTTTGTGGGTTATGATAGTTGGTTCAAGGGAGAAGGAAAACTTTAAAGAAGGCTGCTGGTAGCAGCTAGATGATGTTTTGTAGAAGGTGTTGAGCATTTGGTTATATGTTGAAGCTGAAGAGCACGTAATTTTTGTAACTTAAATTTCATGTTGTCTAATGAAGTTAAAGTCTTCTAGTATCTCTCTGCCTTTCAAAATTTGATATCCTGAACATTGTTATGTTAATCTCCTCTAGAGAATTTGTTTCACTCTCGTTTTCATGTGTTATTTGTCATTTGGGTCTCCATTAACAATCACTTGTTAGGTGATGAATATAAGTGTGTTTCGTGCTGGAAAGTAGTGCAATTTTCATTTGAGAGGTTTAGAATAGCATACATATTTATGCAATCCTTTATTTGTTTGTTATATACAGGAAAAATTATAGGTATCCATTCTGTGAGCGAACTGGAGACAAAGTTAAATGCTGCTTCCAGAGCATCGCGTCTAGCTGTCCTTTACTTCACTGCGACATGGTGTGGGCCTTGTCGTTTCATTTCTCCAGTTTTCACAAGCTTGGCGGAGAAATATCCAAAAGCTGCATTTCTAAAGGCTGATATAGATGAGGCAAGAGATGCGGCTTCAAGATGGAACGTCAGTAGTGTTCCAGCTTTCTTTTTCATAAAAAATGGCAAGGAGGTTGACAGAGTAGTAGGTGCTGACAAGAATTTGCTGGAGAAAAAGATCGTTCAATATGCAGGCTAACTTCATATGGATTGAAGTTGTGCATGTTTCAGAATCCTGTAGTAATAGTATGTGATTTGGCTGATTTGGTGATAAATGTCTTTGTTTGTTGAAATAAAGGCACAGTTTCTTAAAGTTTCTTTCAGTGAAGAACTGTTTTCAAGGTTTCCTAAGTACGTTATTGTCAAAATTTTCATCTGAGGCAACTTGATTCAGGGAGACTTTCCTCGTTTCCTGGTTCGTCAATTTTTCTAAAGCTCTATATTTATATGGTTATAGTTCTGAATCAAAATCACATACAAAGTACTTCCATTTTCTAGTCTGTTTAGCAGTAAGAGCATTATTATGAAGAGAGCAAGTTACAAACGGCTAGGTACAAACTTCTAACCAACGCTAAGTGCATCAACGACAGATAGAATGCTATCTATGAAAGTCAGGAGTTAAAAGTTTTGACATTAGAACACCAACACCAAGTATCCTAATATTCACATTGGATTATGAGATTGTCTAATATGATATATATCAATTTATATATTATTATAAAAGTATGAATATAATGTCGGTTTCCAAAAATAACTTATAATATTAAGCATAATAACTCATAATAAAAGGACATAACCGGAATTCTAGATATTAGCCTTATAATCCTATTAGTTTTAGGATATAATACTAGACGTAGAAATCCTATATGATTATCTTTAAGAATACTATTTAGTATAATTACTTCCGGGCATAGACATATAATACTTACATATTAGCATGTATACCTACTACCTTTAGGAACATGTTATGTTTCCTTTTAATATAATTACTTTTCGGGTAGAGACATATTTTTAGTCATGTAATCCTATCACTTTTAGGATATACTTCTTAAAAATTCCTATCACTAATTTAATTTAAAAATTATTATATTGTCCAAATTCATTTAGAAAAAGGAGAGCCTATATTATTATAAAAAGCACAAATACAATGTTAATAGACCAAAATAGCCCTAAAATATTAAATGGAAGAACACATAGGGGAAAGATATAACTGCAATAACCTAGTTTTGGACTAATTTGAGAATGTAATATATTGTCCAAATTTATTTAGAAAAAGGAGAGCTTATATTATTATAAAAGCATAAATACAATATTAACAGACCAAAGTAGCCCTAAAATATTAAATGGAAGAACTCACAGGGAAATAATATAACTGCAATAATCTATTTTTTGGGCTACAATACCTTCTATGCTAATTTTTAATATTTAAAATTTAAAATTTAATAAAATTTTATCTATTAAATTCTTACTAAAAATATGTAGGAAGGTTTAATAAACTCAATTTCATAAGAATCCTCCATATTGTCAGTACATTACCACTCCATAATGTCAAATGACAAGAAAAAATAAAAGTAATATTAAATAGACTGCATAAATAGTTGAAATTGAGAAAAAAAATCCCCACGATAATAGATTTTTATATTATATTTGAACTATTTTTCTACTCAAATAATATTTTTTAATCAATTTTTTCGTGTAATACTGAAAAATACCCCAATTAAGAAACAACACTAAGAAAATATTTAAGAATATAAATGTGTGCGAAAGAGAAAAAAAAATGGTTGGTAAGAGTCAACACCACTAACGATTCTACAAACATAAAGATCTAAAGCTAAGTGTCATATCAATCTATTACTCTTTGAAAATAGAATTTACGGTGGATAAAATTATAATTAAGATTAAATATTCAAAACAAGAGATGAACTAATATTAAGATCTGAATCAACATAGAATAAATCATTTTTTATGCTAAAACCAACAATTAGATTTTTTAATTAATTATTTAGCAAGAGAATCCAATTCAACTATTTTTTAAATTCATCATATGAGTAAAATTCTTATTCAAGTTAAAAAAAAACTTAGGATACATAAATTTATTCCATAAAAAAAGCTTTAGAGATTAAAAAAATTAGAACACAAAGTGAAAAGGTTAGTATATTATTAAGAATCAAAATGATATACAAGTGTCTGAGGAAGCACAATCAAAGCTAAATCATAAACAAGAACAAGCTTTCAAAACTATATTATAAAGAGTCAACCTAGTATAGCGGGATTATTCTTTGTAGATGCTTCCGGTGGAATCAAATAATATTTCTATGTCATGCATTACTTGCGAATATCATATCAAGAGGCATGATATTGTTAGCAATAATGACAGGTGATGTACCAACAACTATTTTATTGTGAGGCCACCCACTTTATATTTGATATACCTCTTCAAACAACTTACATAACCATCACAAATACATCAAAGCAGAGCAATTGTACTAAATTTATAAGGAAAGCAAAATCGATAATATGGGATGAAGCACTTACGGCTAAATGCCAAATGATCGAAACAATTGCTCGGAGTTCTAGAGATATATTGGATATTAATGAACCGTTTGGTGAAAATTAATGGTTTGGGAGGTGATTTCTGTCAAGTACTACCAATAGTTTCAAAATCAACAAAAGCAGAGACTGTAAAGCTAGCTCGCAAAAGTTATACTTCTAGCTTGCTTCGTGTCGGAAACGAATAAGAGCATCAAATAAAAGATGATTTAGTTCTTTTTGAACACCTGGTTATAATCAACCCCAATGATAATAATAGTGCATTTAATAAGAGAAATACTTCTATCCTTAGATTAAAGCGCAATTTGTGCAAATTGCATGATAGAATTAAAAAGTTATCTTAGCTAGTATAAATGAATATGTAGATTAACTAAATAAAATGTTGATTGCAAAATTTTATAGTAAAAACAAAATAATTTTTAGTTTTTGACTCACCAGAAAATGATACCAATAATTACTACCAAGAAGAATACTTAAATACTTTAATATCAAATGACCTTCTACAGTACATGTTCGTTATCAAGTTTATTATTTCTTACGTATTTACTGTCGCCGTATATATAATAGACTAAGTTAAAATTGATCTTCCATTGTATATATGTTGATTTTGAAGAAAAATATACCCGTCATGCTACTGAAAAAACTTACATACGCCGAATAGCTTATGTAATAGCACACATATGGTATATAGAAGTTCTAACAATAACGTCATACATGCAAAAATTATGATACTGGTCAATGTGCTTCTAGGTATATTCTTATCACTGAATTCAACTTTGGTCTTCCGAAACTAAGGATATCTTTTTAAATTTGTGTAAAATTTTTTTTTAGTATATTTATGTTTTGCAAATATACTAAATAAAGCACAAGGACAAACATCCTAAATATTAGATTATATTTATCGCAATATATTTTTTTGTACTAATAACTGTATGTTGCACTTTCAAAAGGGATATCAAGATCGCCAACAAGAGTTCTGGTTAAGGCAGAGGAACCAAATCATTAGGAGGAAACATACTATAAAAAAATATCGTTCAAAAAGAAGTGTTCGGTAAGATACCATCCATTAATACCTTTAAACTATACTCCAGTCCACTTTAAGGTTAACATGGTCAATTACATTGTTAATTAATGCTAAAAGGTGGGTTCCTTAATATGTGTGAAAGCACCCAAAAAATCACTTAAAGTGGACCAGAGGAAGTAATACATAATTTTGTAACTAACATGAAAAAATTGATCATTTGCGTAGTTTTGATGAAGTCCTTTTATTTTAAATTCGTAAATTATGCTAATGTAATAATATTTTTCGGTATTTAGATGATTGTTGTATTATTATACATAAAATTTTCCTCATTAATTAAATTTTATTATTCCTTCATATAAATAAATGTTTAAACCATCACGTGCCATTATTAACGTGCAACGCACGTTTATAGATACTAGTATTATTATAAAAGCATGAATATAATGTTGGTTTACAAAAATAATTTTATAATATTAAGCATAATAACTCACAACGAAAGGATATAATCGGAATTGTAGACATTAGCCTTGTAATCCTATTAGATTTAGCACATACATGAATACCATATGTTAGCATGTAAACATAATACCTCTGGGAACATGTTAGGTTCCCTATTATAATTACTTTCGAGCCATATTTTTAGCCATGTAATTCTATTACTTTTAGGATGTACTTCTTAAAAATTCCTACTATTAATTTAATTTGGAAACGTATTATATTATCCTATTACTAATTTTATTTGAGAAGGTATTATATTTTCCAAATCTATTTTAAAAAAGAGAGTATATATTTATTATAAAAGCACGAATACAATATTGATAGACTAAAATAGCCCTAAAATATTAAACATAAAAACTCATAGGGAAAAGACATAACTGCAATAACCTATTTTTTTGGACTACAATGCCTTTTATGTTAATTTTTTTAATATTTAAGATTTTAAAATTAATAAATTTTGTCTATTAAATTCTTTCTTATTAAAAATATGCAGGAATATTTAATAACACCAATTTCATAAGAATCCTATACCATTCCATAATGTCCAATACCAACAAAAAAAGTAATGTTAAATGAATTGCATAAAGTATTGAAATTGAGAAAAGAATATTCTCATGATAGTATATTTTTATATTATATTTGAATTTTGAACTGCTTTTCTACTCAAATAATATTTTATTATTATTAAATTTTTATATAATATTGAAAAATATACCAAAATATTAGAAAATATTAAAAAATATAAATGTGTGAGAAAAAGAAAGAAAAATGGTTGGTAAAAGTAAATACCACTAAAGATTTTGCAAACATAAAGATCTGAAAGTAAAATATTAGATCGATCTTTTTACTATTTGAAGATAAAATTTATGGTGGTTATAATTACGATTAAATATTCAAGATATGAGATGAACTAATATTGAGAATTTGAATAAACATAAAATAAATTATTCTTTATGTTAAGACCAAGTAACTAAATCCTTTAATTAATTAATTAGCAAGAGAGTGCAATACAATTATTTTTTAAATTCATTATTATGAGTAAAATTAGTTTTCAAGTTAAAAGAAAAAAACTCTTAGGATAGATAAATTTATCCCATAAAAAGAGCGTTAGATATTAAAAAATTTAGAACATAAAGTAAAAAAGGTTAGTATAGTATTAAGAATCAAAATGCCATACACGTGTCTGAGGAAGCACAATCAAAGATGATACAGGTCAATGTGCTTCTAAGTATGCGTTTATCCCTGAATTCAACATTCGTCTCCTGAAACTAAAGGATATCCTTTTTATTTATGTGAAAATAATTTTTAGTATGTTTATATTTTGCAATTATAATAAGTAAAGCACAAGGACAAACATTCTAAATATTGGACTACATCTATCGTAATATATTTTCTTGTACGAACAACTATATATTGTACTTTTAAGAGCGATGTCAATATTGACAACAAGAGTTCTGATTGTGATAGAGCAACCAAAGCATTTGAAGGAAACATACATAAAAAACATAATCTAGAAAGAAATGTTCAGTAAGACACCATCACATTAATTACTTTTAAACTATCATACAAATTATCTAACTAACATGACTAAATTGATCATTTATGTAAGTCCTGATGATATATATATATTTTTATTTTGGATGTATGTATTATGCTAATTAATAAGAGTAATGTTTTTCTGCATTTAGATGATTGTTGATATACATGGCTTGCTAAATTATCACGTAGGCCTATAAGATTGTCAAAATAAGATATTTAATACATCTGTACATGTAAATATTATCATTACTTTACTACCAACCATCACTACACTTTAGTCCCGAAATAGTTGGGGTTGGGTTATATGAATTTTCAGATTTAACAAAACAAAGACATCACATAAAAGTAATGCGACTTACCCTAAATCGTACACTCGTAATAGAAGGGCCCTTTCCCCGATCAGAAAAGATCCAATGTCCGCTGATTTTGACTGAATTTATCATTATATTCCTTCCCAGGATTCGTGCGCATTTTGTCAGAGAAAACTGATTTTGGGTAACCATTATTGTTGATGTTATTTATTATTTTGAGTTATTAGCACTTTATATAGCAAGGGATTGTGTATTGTCTATTATCTCCTACCCTTTTCAACATTTTTGATGCATTGTGTGTGTGTGTATGATTTCGGCTCTGTTTTCCCCTGTTCTTCTTTGGTTACTGTTTCGAAGAAGCGTGCATTTTTTTTAAGTTGTTGGATATGCTTGGAATATAATTGTTTGCATTGATTCCCCTCAGCCATGAATTCGTTGAACTGTATATTGAAATTTCTGAAACTAAAATTAGCTCATGCAACTGACATTGCCTTAGTGTACATAAGTGACTCAGAAAATTAATAACTTCCTTTCACTAATTCACAAGCTCCAGTAATTTATTAGTGAAAAAGAAAGACCGAGCACAAAAAGGAGAAATGTTAGTGGACTCTTTTCAGCTTAAACATGTGATAAATTGAGAAAGTAGGTACCCAATGAGACGATGGACACTGTCGTCACAAAAAAAATTGTTCTATTGCTTAAAGATGGAATAAAATTGTTTATTAAACAGCTTAAACATGTTGATTCACGCTATTTCTTGCTGACCAGGGTTGTTTTAATTGATCCTGGCTATGGCCCTCCTGCAGTTCCGTGCTGATTTTCCATGTTATTAACTCGGTTCAAAGATACTGTAAACGATTGGTTTTAGCAGGGCTGTGTTACAAGTTTGAAAATAGGATATAAAACAAAAGCAGGATCTTGTATTAATAGAATCATATTTTTGATCTTCCACTTTGCCCTATTTTGATTATCTGAGTTCTGAGCCATGATAACTGCAGGACGGGGGAGCTGCTGGTAGAAAAACATGTAAAGTACATTTTAACAGTTGAGAAGGTACTCATCTTGTTTCATATCTACTGAGTTTTTCTGCCTTTCGTCCAATGTTACTTTTCGTCCAATAGACGCTCTGGTTTGATATCTAGAAATATGAGCTTAGGCGGTTGCGCCACCCTGATCCAATCTGTCACTCAGATACCTGTGTACTCAAAGCAAATAACTAGGCTCCTATAATGTGTTTAATACTTTCAACATGTTAAATAGTATATTCTCGTAGGGAGATACTCTTGAAGCCAGGAAAGTACACCGGATGGTTGGAACAGAGTTGTGAAGGAGAAACAGAATGGGGCATAGGCATTAGTACTTCTCATGATAGCAATTCTGCTTTCTTGCTAAAGTACAATATATCCTTCTTGAGCATCCTAATATCATTCAGTTTAGAGTACTTCAGACAAGTATATTTGAACTTCCATAATTATGGTTTTCATATTTGGAAGGGTATCATAGCCAGCCTAAAAGAAGTGGCACATGGTGTTGTTTGAATATAAGGAATGGCTCTGGAATTTCCCTTTTGCTCTGGTAGATGGGATGGTTTTGTAGTCTTTCAGATATGATTGACTGCGGGATTGATCCTTGAGATTTATCCGTTACTGTTAGTGACATCCTTGATACCTAAAAATTTGGGATGTTCCAATGATTTATAATTATTTGAATGACATTATTTGGAATTGCAGTTCTACTGTTTTGGTTTCATCTTTGATCAGAGGGAAGAATCTCACTTTGTGCAAATGCTCCTTATATCTCCTCCCACTATTCTCACGCCTGTGAGATGATTCCTTTGTACATATCCTCTATGGAATTTAAGTACCTGATAGGAGTTCCTTTCTTTTCCAACCCACCAAAGCACTTTTCTTGTCACTCTATCATTTGCTTTCTCTAATACGTGCCTACCTTCAGAGGAAAGATGATTTTGAATCTGTGGTGATGGAGCATCTAAGATTAAATGGGGCATACTGGGGATTGACAACTCTGGATATCATGGGCAAGCTTGCTGCTGTGGAGCAAGATGAAGTTATTTCATGGGTCATGCAGTGCCAACACGAATCTGGTTTGTATCTTGCACTTCTTTCTTTCTTTCTCGCATTGAATTTTTGTCAGTGTTTCAATGTTGCAGCTATATTATGCCTACTGCTTTTCTTAATGGATGTTGTTTTTGTCTTTTCTTTTCCCTTGAGAGGGATTTACTTCATGTTCTGATCTACTTGATCTGTATGTATAGGTTCATTTCTATATTTGTATAATATGCAGGTGGATTTGGTGGTAATATTGGACATGATCCGCACGTGCTGTATACACTTAGTGCTATTCAAGTGTTGGCGTTATTTGATAAAATACATGTTCTTGACATTGATTAGGTGTCGAGTTGTATCCTACTTCATGTCTTCTGACATTTACGACTGTTTTGGAGGTTCCACGTACATATCTTTTTGATCTATGTATAACATCTATGAACTCTGCTGCAATGCTAGCATTTACTCATTTTCCCATTTTAACATCACAAAACAAAAAAAAACTAATATAATGAGTACTCATCACAAAAGGCGGCATTCTCGACATTGGCAGTGTGAAGTACTATTAAGAAATTTGGGTGTCGCTGTGGTGAGCTTAACTTTTCAGCCAGATATTGCAGCCCTGCAAAATGAAGATGGATCCTTTTCTGGTGACATATGGGGTGAAGTCGATACAAGGTAGCAGCTTCACTTTGTTTGCTGTTTTAAATTTAGGATCCGTTATTTGATTTCTAGTTTTTAAAGTTTCTTATAAGGCCAAGGTTTAAGCCATATATCTTTAGATACTTGTCTTTTTTTTGGAATATATGATCCTTCTTTTGAGAAATGAAAATATAATGACCTGAATATACTTTGTGTAGGTTCTCTTGCATTGCGATCCTTTCACTCGCATTGATGCATTAGTTAGATAAGGTTGATGTTGGAAAAGCAGTGAAATATATTTTAAGTTGGAAGAATGTGGATGGTGGATTTGGACACACCAGGAGCAGAATTTCATGCTGGGCAAAGTATGTCACATATAGAAATTATGCAATTTATCATACTTACAGTGGCTTCTAAACTGAAAAACAAGTGAGATCGCCTATTCTACTGTAAAGTCTAACTCTATTGATTTCGGAGTTGGAAAACATCCGCTCGGACTTTTTATATGAATTTACTGCTACTAAAGGGGTCCATTCCCTGATTGTTCTAATTAATTCCTAAGATATCAAAGCCGGACTGCCTATTATCCACTAGTCCTCGAAGATTTCTCTGTTATCAGAAAAAAAGAATCAGTACCCGACTATCAGTTTAACCTGAGTTCATGATCTTATTCATCATTTTATCACCAACCAAGACAAGAAGCACCCTCATCAGCAACCGGGATTACTTGGCAAGAACCAAAAAGATAAATGATAAGTTGAAAGATAATGCCATACTGATGTTGAGTAGTACTCCAAGTTGTCAGCAGCTTTGACATAGTCACGAGGGGATGGATCAGTTTGTGGGGCCTAGATTGCTGAACAGCTAACGGACATAATCTGAGAATGCTTTGGAGAAAAATCCTTCCTTTGATTTCTTCTTTCTCTCACATTAAAGGAACAGGTTTTGCAGAATGAATATGTTCCTTTGCTATGACAGTAATGGCATATCTGTTAGTGAAAAGCAGCATCTCTTCCTTGGTTTACAACCTCTATATTCCACTTAGTTCCATATTTCCAGCAGTCTTCTTAACATTTTGAGTTGCCTATTGCTGCATTACCGTAACGCAATTTTGACTATGTTACCATTGCAGTTTTCTGTTGCGTGGCAGCTCTCGTAATTACAGGGTCTCTACATCATGTTGATAAGGACCTCCTTGGTTGGTGGTTATGTGAAAGACAAGTCAAATCTGGGGGTCTAAATGGGCGCCCAGAGAAGCTTCCTGATGTTTGTCACTCTTGCTCATTGAAATTTCTATTGACAAGTCACTTTTGAATTTTATTATTATTCATGTTGTTTCCTCGCAGGTCTGCTACTCTTGGTGGGTTCTTTCCAGCTTAATTATGATTGACAGGGTCCATTGGATTGACAAGGGGAAGCTTGTAAAGTTTATTCTGGACTGTCAGGTTACATCTCAATATAACAACTCCCTTTCACTTGAAGCTTGGGATTAGATACTATATTTTTTGTTTTAGTTGTCCGACATTTTTGTTAAGCATGAGTTTTATTCCTTTCATGGATGTAGGATAAGGAGAATGGTGGAATTTCAGATAGGCCAGATGATGCAGTTGATGTCTTCCATACTTACTTTGGAGTTGCTGGTAAGGGGCCGTATTGTGAAATGGCTAATGTGTATTTTCTCTGATGATACCATGGTTCATCATTCAAAGTATAGTAAGTTCACATTATGTTTCGGGATGTAATCTCAGAAGTCTTCGTTTAGAAGACCTGAAGCTGATCCACAATAACATAGACTCATAGATCTTTTTTACTGATTGCATCTGCATGCTAAACTTAGATGAGATCCAAGCTAATAAGGATGTTCATAAATCATAACCAGCTGGTAGAGGTTTGGTATCTGATATCTAGTTTTAAGTTTGTGTTTTCTGTGAAAGAGATTGCAATGCGTCTTTTGCATTAAGGTGATTCTAGACGGTCCAGATTTATGTTAAAAAAAAAAAAATACTAGTGGCACATAGGATTGTTGGAGGATCTATCATCTAGCTATGTTGTGTCCACCGGTGTAAGTTGCTGCATTCCCAGTTTTGTCCTTGAACAACTTTTTCATACTGTAGAGACATTCCTACACCAGTGGCCTTGCTCAACTCTTGGCCTTTCGAATATGCTGTTTATTGAAGTGATAAAACTATGTCAAGTAATGAAAACTAGAGGCAAAGTTAGGGATGTTCCATGAGACTAGACTGACTTTTGCTGACCCAATTGTGCTTACTTATTCTTTGGTTTTCTGTAATGCAGGGCTTTCACTTCTTGAATATCCAGGAATAAAACCTATAGATCCTGCTTATGCGTTGCCTGTTGATGTTGTAAACCGAGTTATCCTTGGCGGATAATATCTGGTTTTGCTACATTCTAGCTTATAACTGCCTTTTCCCCACAGTTCTCTGATATGAGATTGTCAAAAACAATTTCTCTTGAAAAAGTGGTTTGTGTTATTAATGCTGCAGATTTTCATCACAATGGTTGAGCTCTGATTCACATGCTGAGTAGATTAATCTATTTTCCTGGTCCTTGTGCAAAACAATGGCTGATCTAATCTTTCAGGGAATAGCAACCATGTAGTAGTTGTACTGACTTGTACAGATATATGTCGTCAGATGAAATGGTCGCTCTTGAAGTGTACTCTTTTGGTGATGGGAGTGTTTTACGTGCAAAATTGAATAATGTTAGATGAAAGAACGTGCACCTCTATGGCTTTGCTTTTGGCAATATAATACAATGACTGCATGTTTATTTTCTGTTTGACAACTTCTGTATATGCTTTTAGTAATGCATTTCTCATGCTTATAGTTCTTTTCCAGATCCTGGTGTATCATACCTTGCGAGTATGAAATGTTATCTGATATTTTCCTCAATAAGCATATTTTCTGTTTCAACAGTGAGATAAGAAATCAGTGTAATTTGAATCTCATACTAATCTTCCTTTTGCCCAAGCTAAATCATTCTAATAAAGGAGAAGAAAAAAGTGAACAGCTGGGCCATTCAAGATTGAAAATTCACTATAGACGAGTGAAACATGCTTCTATGTCATTACCAACTTGAAGCCATAACTCGCTACTAATGCGTTTACCTGATTCGTGATCACTGGAAGTGGAGGCGTATGCGGAATTTTGCGCATGCATAATGAGACTATTGTTACTATGTTGCTTGTAAGTAGGTTTGGCTTGTAGTAATTTTTGAGGCTTTGCTTTCTATTCTAAATTGATATACTTTGTGTTATTTTCGAACAGTGTAACCTTAATTATTAAATGTATTTTTACTGCCTTTGAGTGGAAGGACGCGTATAAAATTTGCAAAGGCTGCAAGGTAGTAGGGAAAGTCATCCTTTGGGTGAGTGTTTCAAGTAAAGAAAGTTTCTCAGATTATGTCCATTGCATTTGTGTTGGTTTACAGACCAAAATCAATAAATGCATGATATTGCATTTGTGTTAGTTAAAAAGGGGTTGAGACACTACTGAAAGGGGAAACAAATTCTATAAAGGAATGGTCACAGCCTCACAGGCTGATCATTGAGGAACCTGATTCGATGCTCCTTGCGTCACAGACCGTGATGGGAATACCGTACCATCCAGGTTGTGGTGGAATGGATAAGATCCCTCCGTCTTTAACCAGAGTTTTCGTGTTTAAGCCTGAGATTTTTGTTTTGTTTTTTTGTTTTTGGAAGGGAGTCTTCCCCTTTAATGAGCAGTCCGGAAGGACTTCTAGTCTATTAGAATCCCCTAGCGTAATAAATGTCTTTAGTTTATTTCATATATAACTAGCACTAGTAGTTCGTTCGAGAAATTCCTACCTCTCCATCTATCTCTGAGATGTTTGGATTTTTCAAAACTCCATGGACATGCAGAAGAGAAATGCTATCCCCACTCCGACCAAGGTAGAACTTTTACTTGTTCAAAGGGATTCGAACCCTCGGTAAACAAAAGCCTACATAGCAGTTTCAATGCTACCCCTTCAACCACTCGGCCACTCGGCCATCTCTCCTACATAACGATTATGACCCAAAAACCGAGTGAATAGCGAGTCAGTCATAATCCATATTCTATTATTGGATAGGTACGACCAATCCATTTTAACTGAAATTTTTTCATCAAAGTCAAAACAAAGAACGATTTTTCTTTCCTTTGAGGCTCCGGGATAAAGATACAATTTTGCGTAAAAATTATGATTCATGTTTGCAAAAACAACGTTCCCTTCTTTCATATTTTTATAACGGATTAATTCAATGAATTAGAATGAATCAACTGATTGATGGTCTATATCTTTTAGACTATAGTTAATGGATACTCTTAAATCATAATTCTAATTATATAGACTATGATTCCATACCAGAAAAAATTTCAAATTCTTTTTCGGTTTTGGAGTTCTCAACAACAAACACCTACCCCTCTATTAGAATAGAAAGTCATAAATTTTTTTTTAGATTTGATTGTATAGTGTATACCCGTTATGTACACAAAACTAACAGTTATTCTATTTTCATCATAGAATGATTATTCGGTCTTTTTTCTTCTTTGTAATTTGTATCATGATTCAATCAAAATTTCTCGAGTTCTTCGAATTTGTAACTTCACCGAAATCGGAATAGTTCCTATACTACTACATTAGTATGAAATCGAATCGCCTTGAAGTATATCTTATTTATTATTGATTCCTGTCAAAAAGGAATAGTCTGTATTTTTCGTTGGGGATTTCCGTGAAAAAATTATCGCATATTCCTCCGATTCCTTATATTCAGTCCGTTAGATTAGAAGTTAAAGAGTGTATTTATGCTCGCTGTGTTCTTTATATGGACATCCGAGGCCAGGGGTCCATTCCCTTGACCCGTACTGATGAGAATTTGACTCCACGAGAAATTGAACAAAAGGCTGCTGAATTAGCCTATTTCTTGCCGGTACCAATTGAAGTATTTTGAGAAACTGAGATATCGGTATCAGGAAACAATATTCTGAATTTCTTCATTCGAAGTGAATTCTTAGCTTTTTTCTGGATTCTTTCTAGATTCAAAGACTAACCACAAAATCACAAAGAAAATAGATTCATTAGTCCGATACCTTGTATAAAACTCATGTGTGTAAGAAATATTTGATCGCATAGAGTGTATGAATGGATTGAATACCAATTCACAGATGAAAAAATAGCAAAAAAGAAAGCATTTACTCCTCTTTTCTATCTTGCATCTACAGTATTTTTGCCCCCTTTTTTGTCTGGTGCGAGCTCAACTTAAGCTATACATTGCCCGAGAAGAGCTGTTTGGGACCACTTGCGGCAGAATTTCCAAATCTATTTAGTATGGAGATGCTGGCACAAGAAGGTCAACTGTCATTATATATCAATCTTTTGCTCTAGTTGCTATTGACTTGACTATATTGTCTCACTGAGCAGTGTTTTCTCATGGAGGAAAACTAGATAGGCCAAATCATGCAGGTAAGTGCCCAAGAAATTTCATACTAGCTACTTCCACTACTGTCACCCCTAAGTATTGCATTATTTATGAGAGTTCGGCCATTTGAAGAAAAGACATCGGATTATTAAAAGTGTGCCTAATGCTATGATGTAGACACAATCTGGTTGGTAGCATTTTATAATTCAAAACATTAAAGATTATTTGGATCATTATTCTAATGTATCTCAGCCTTTCTACAAGTTCCAATTTAGAAGGCTTAAAGTGACCATTAGAAAACCGAACAATGGCCAATAAAAAGAATTCTCCTTTGAAGTTTATTTTAATGAGCATAAAACTAGGCGAAGAGTCTAAATACTGCTTTTCTGTTGTTTCACTTTATAGGGTAGGGTCACCGTGCCTATGTGGGTCATAGAAAAGAAAATACATAAAGCCTAACAAGCGAGCCATGCTTCCTTGAAATTTGCTAGAACTGTCATCACCTATGGTTGATTAAGAAAAAAACTGGAAACAGGAGACCTGATTTTTTTTCCAGTTTCTGATTCTAGAATGTCTGCATCTATTGTTCTTGTATAGATGAATGTTTAGATGAACTACACCTTCTGAATTACATCTCTTGTTGTATGTATTTGTTGATTCACTTCCCTCGACAACGAGAATTTAGAGTATATTGTATGGCCGCACAATATTTTATGATTTTTTGGAGGAATTTATAGCATCCATCCGCTAATGTGTAATGTGCTTCATGGTGACAAATCATCAACTCAGGAGTCCTTAAAAGCCTTGATCTATGGAACTGACATATACTTGTGCCCAATGCATGCATCATCAGAAGTGGCACACAAAATATTCTCATCACTGAGGCCATACAAATTGAACATTCCAGAAGCTTCTAGAGACCGGCGCCTGGGTACGGCAATTGAGGTTGCTCCTACTACTATAATTCAAGGTCCCATCAGCAAAAATGTCTCTAGGAGTAGTTGAACGGGCAGGAGATAATAACAGAATAATTATGTGCACTGGTGGACCTTATACTCATGTACCCGGGCTAGCGCCCCCTCTCTCTAGCAGAATGCTATATGTTCTTATTCATATATTACCTTCTATTATTTAAAAAAAAAACACACAGAAATAAAAAATGTTAAGATATTCTTAATGATATTCGGGCTTCTACCCAGCAGAGTCTTCCATAACTGACCAACCGGTGAAAGGATAGCCGGACCCATTGAAAGCCGACAGTTATTGATGGCTCGGAAAGAAAGCTGGGCTAGGTCTTCTTCCCTTAGAGAGGTTTATTCTCCTTTCCTGAGTTCTCAAATATTTTCTTTATCTATGTTTATTCTATTATTAGTTCTATTGTTCCGATCTCATTTTTCGCTTGTGTTTCAGGAAATCAAATCGAAGTTAATTCATTCAACAATGCCCCATCGGGACATTCTGTATTGGATTTTGCCAATACCGTTTCACCTTCCTTGCTTTCTGTTCTGTCTTGCATTTCACCATGGCACACTCTTCCTTTCAAGCCGGTAAAGAGAAAGCCCTTAGCCATCCTTATATTACTTATATGCCAGTTTTCATCTCCTTCCACCTATACCTAATCCATTCATAAGGGAAATACCATCCTATTACTGTCTTATCCCCTGCTTTTCAACCTTTCTATATCTCTCTTTGTACTCTTTCCTTTCTGTCTTTTTAATTCTTTTCTTTCTTTTGTTTCTTTCTTAAGTAGCTTATTAGCTTGAAAGTTTTCCTTGCTTTTAAGGCTTTACCGGGATATGCTGAAAAGTGATTGGTCATTGAGGAAGACTTAGCTTAGGGCTGAGAGGTTAGGAGACTCCAACATTCATTTTCATTTTCTTTTTGTTTTTAAGCCTATTGGCCGACATTGGCATTAAAACTTAATGAATTTATTCACACTATTTCGAAAATCCAAGGACTTTCCGTACTGCGAAGGAAGAATTGTTTTTGATTCATCCTTGGCCTCATTCAAGAATTGTTTTTAATCCAATCCGCAGGAATCAATAGAAAAGGCAAATTCCTTATGATACACCAGATCCGGCTCGGTTATTAATAGAGTGAATAGATCTGCCATTCTTGAAATCTTTCTTCTGATTCAAAATTGTAGTGTAACGTGAACTGTCCATATTTGGTTCATCCCTCGGAACCATATCACATCCTGGATCTGATGAAATAGGATGAATTGAGACGGTATTTTTTAAATACGTAATTATCTTGAATATATTAACCATTTCTTTATTTTCCGATCTCCTGGAAGGGACAAAAGAAAGATCTTGTTGTTTCTTCAACAATTTCTGATCTCTAGTGGACTTCTCAGTAGGATTCGAACCCAGATGAAGTTCTAACCATCTATCAGAGAAAAAAGAACGAACGGATCTTGTAGGATTCCTAAGAAATTCTTCGATTTCTTCCGAAAATAGATGATTAATCATCTGCTTCCCCACGTTCCGTGAATAGCCGAGACATTGAGGAATATCCAGAAAGACATTTTGGGAATCGGCCCGATTCTATCTCTTTTCGTTCTGTTTGAAGAAAGGAATAATCCCAAAGAATCGATCTTTTTTTTCGTTGTTGAATCTTTCTTTGATTAATCAATGTGTGATATTTCGAATCCTCATTACTAATAAAATCCAAATGATCTTTGGATTTATCAGAAGATCCTTTTAGTTGGCTAGAATCCGTTACTTGAACGAAACTAGATCTTGTGAAATCTTATTGAATATTTGACGATACATTCTGTACCTTGCTAAAAAAAAATCTTTGTTACCAACCACACATTGTCTAACCAAATCCAATTTGGTCGGATTCTTCCCCCAACTAACGAAGAGATCTTGGTGAAATTGCCACATATGAAATTGAGCACAGTTTTGCAAAAAAATAGCACACTTGTTTCTCGAGAAGAGATGGGAAACATACTCAATATCATTTGATTGAATAGTTGACCCAGCCCCCTGTTGTTTGAAGAAACCCTCCACTTCAATTGGTATCTTTTCACGAAAAGCAGGCATGATATAAAAAATCCAGTGTTTCACCAAGATTTCGAATAGCGGTCCCGAATTCAAATTGATTCTATTTCGACTCTTCCTCAGAGAAAGACGATCAAACAATTCCCAATCATAGTCCTTGTGGATCGGATCATCCATATAATATACAAAAAGAAACTCCAGATATTTGAGATCTTTCTCGTTGAATAAGATCTCAATTCCAGCGACGGTTTTATTAGATATCTTAAAACTAGAATCTCTCTTTTTTCCGATCCAGCTCCTCCACCAACGCGAACCTCAGTTAGATTCATGCATGCTACACTTTTTAGTTATTAGGAGAACCCAAGTACTCTCTTTTGGATTCAGGAAATAACTCGCAGGAATCTTTTCTTTTTCCTTTGGGAAGATACAGGAGCGAAAAAATCAATCTATTGATATTGGAGATCCAACGGATTCTTCCAATGTATCATTTCTGGGTCCAATGGAATTCACAGGTATAGGAAGAAGCCGTATCAAATAGAGATTTTTTCTTTTGACCATATTTCGATTGTTAGTACGATTTATAAGGCCGCTACTACAAAGAGTATAACACCCTTGATCGTGAAATATAGATTGCTAGTTGCACCCTGTGAATTGCGTGAAAGTAGGATACTCCAAATCCGGGGGTCAAAGAGTTTTAGAAAACTTTCTTGGTGGAAAAAAAGAATTCTTAACATCGGAAGAACAAGTTCTTTCTTTGACCTTCCCACGAGCTTCTTCTAGTTTGTGGGGAATATATAAAAGTCGGATTTGGTATTTGGATATTTTTTGTATCAATGATCTGGTTAATTATCAATGATTCATTCTTAGATTTTCCAAATGGAAATTTGTTTCTAAATGATGAAGAGATAAAGAAATTTAACTATTCTGAAATATTGATTGTAATAATAATTAAGGGGTAAATCAATTGAGTATTCAACCTTTTAAAGTCTTACTAATTTCTATAAGAAAGGAACTGATGTATACATAGGGATAGCCGTGTGCAATGAAAAATGCAAGCACGACTTAGGGAGGGGTCTTTACTTGTTTATTTAATTTAAGATTAAAATTTATTTTATTTAGCAAGGAACTTATCTACTCCATCCGACTAGTTCCGGGTTCGTATCCCGGGCAACCGACTAGCATATCGAAATTCTAATTCTCTGTAGAGAAGTCTGTATTTTTCCAATCAACTTCATTAAAATTTGAATATATCTACATACACCTTGGTTGACACGAGTATATAAGTTATGTTATACTGTTGAATAACAAGCCTTCCATTTCTATTTTTATTTGTAGAAAATTCGTGTGCTTGGGAGTCCCTGATGATTAAATAAACCAAGAGTTTACCATGACTGTAATTTTAGAGAGACACGAAAGAGAAAGCCTATGGGGTCGCTTCTGTAACTGGATAACCAGCACTAAAAACCGTCTTTACATTGGAAATACCTCTTGATACCTTATCAACACTGTTTCGGACACAACTTGTACATTCCAAAATCACCGTTACTCGGACATCTTTCCCCTTGGCCATGAACCTCCTTTGGATTTTTGATTACTCAACTCTTCTGTTTTCGATTCAAAACGAAGAAAAGATAAAATAGTAGTTACTAACTTGAAATCCAATTCTAAAAGTAAAAGATTAAAATCAAGAAAACAAAGTAATAGTAAAGCAAAGTCATAGTAAAATACAATGATTTTTCTAAAGTATATTTCAAATTGAAGTAATCATTTAAGCATCTTGTATGATACTCTTTCCCTAGATCTTCTATTCTACCCCTATTTCATAGAGAAATCTCTGATCAACGATAAAACAAGAGCCGTTTTACATCATATCTAAGGGATTTCTCGGTTCGGGCCGAAAAAGCAATGTCACTCGATCATTATCAAACTGACTGTGATCTTTTTCTATCCGTGAATATCCCACCAGAGCGCCGTATACTTCTAAAAGGCCATGAACTAGATCAGAATCATTCTCAACAAGTCCATAAGAAGTGACCCCATTTTTTTCATCGGGTCCGGATAAAGACCAAAGATCTTGAGTGACCGATCCGGCAGAACAACTCAAAAGATAAAGAAGTATCGTTAATCTCTTCATACTCGTTCCAAGCTCGAAGTACCATTTGTACATATAAGAATCCCCTTCATTACATGATTTCTTCCTCATATAGATAGATACAGGATCTATGGGGCAATTACTTAGAAGTACATTTTGTTCTACAGCCCTTCCTATCTGATAGAAAAGGATCCCATGATCTTAAATCGATCTTACCTGGGATTGCAAATCCCAAGTTTGTCTATAAAGAGCGGATCTAATTGTATTAGTGTCTATGATTGATTTCTTCTATGTAATGCTAATCGATAGGACCTCATTGGTAAGTGCTACAAAATGTCGTGTATTGGAATCCATGGTTATGGACCCGAATCCGTTAGTATGGAACATTTTCTTTTCCAAGTGAAATCCCCTAGTATATGAAAGAGAGAAAAAGTTCTTTCATTGTTGTGGAAGAAGAAGCCTTCGTATCTTAATCCACATATTTAATTTATTCGGAGCTACTAGAGCGGGATCCACTTTTTGGGGAATAAGAGTCGAAACATTAACAAGAATATTTCTAGTAGAACATCTTTCACAATCCCTGGAGAGATGGTTCACTAATAGACCGAGGGCTAAGTCATTCGACTCATTCACATCCAGATCATGAATGTTTGGAATCCATATTATGCAAGGAGACATTGCTTTTTCTATTTCCAATTGAAGGGTTATATAAAATCGGTCTATTTCCGGTAGCATATCCATAGTTAGCCCATTCATCCTAGTTAGCAGTTCCAGCTCCGTATCAAGGTCACGATTGATATCGTCACTAGCATCAAGATTGTCACTATCATCAATATCGATCTCATCAAGAAGAAAACCTTTAGGCTTGTTATCCAGGAACTTGTTTAGAAATACCATAATGAAAGGAACATAGGAGTTTGTCGCTAGGTATTTGACCAAATAGGATCGTCTAGTTCCTATAGAACCTATCACTAAAATATCCCTAGAGGGGGATAAAGCTAAGCAGAGCAAAAAGGGTTTTCCATGAGATGGAAAATAAAAACTATTTTCCCCACACGAAGTTTTTGAATAACCAGAAAGAATCCGGTTCAAATGTAGGATACCTATTTAGAAGTTTTCGCAACTCAAACATGGATGATGGAATTATCAAAGATTTGACCTTTTATAACTTTGTCTGTAACTCACTAGAGGACCGAGAAACAAAGAGAAGATGTGTACGAACGAGATATCCAGCAACAAGAAGAAGGAAAAGAATTGAATAGAGGAACTCCCGAGCATTTGGCAGTCTCAGATGTGTCAATATCAATGGTGACTCATTACTTCAATGAATCATTTCTTCGGACAGAAGAAGATTATGTAAACACTTACTCGAGATCTCACTTATTCCATTGTGGAAGACACAATTTTTTCTGAAGAATTCTCCATGATATACCTGATCCATGCATAATATCATGAAAAATAAGAAATTGAAAGATTTCGTTGAAATTATTCGTTTGGAAGTTTCTCGAAAAGCTAATCATAGGTTAGCCGCCAGAATCGGATTTTTTGAGGAACATATCGAGAGAGAATTGGATTTGGTTAGACAATGTGTGGTTGGTAAACAAGGATCGGTTTTTTAGTAAGGTACAGAATGTATCGTCAAATATTCAATATGATTCCACAAGATCTAGTTTTTTCCAAGTAATGAATTATAGCCAACTGAAAGGAGAGTTCGAAAAGGTCAAATCTTTGATGATTCCATCATCTATGATTGAGTTGCGAAAACTTCTGGATAGGTATCCTATATCTGAACCGAATTCTTTCTGGTTAAAGAATCTCTTTCTAGTTGCTCTGGAACAATTAGAGATTCTCTAGAAGAAATACGGGGTAGCTTCCAGAAAGATAGATTTATCACAAAAAGGCAAAATGACTAAGATCTTGCTTAACCAGAAGATAGAATCCTATTGTTGAACTGGTGAGGCAGAAGGAAAGACATTCAGGGCTGAAAGAATGGAACTCGCTCTAAGGGACCCCAACTGGATAGGAATCTTTTGCCTATGAGGAGTCAACTGGCGCCTTCTTAAAGCACCTGCCCGGCTTTCTTCCTTTTCCTTCCCTAACTCTTCTGAGAAGAAAGGGAATCATGCGCAAAGAAAGCCTCTAATAAGAGGATGCAGGCTGCTAACTCTAAAAGATTTGCTAATATAGTTCCCTAGCCACGATTCTGCTATTTGCTAGGATAATCTAGGAATAATATAAGATGAATCTCCTCGAATGTTAGAAATAGAAAGAGTAAATACGATTTTCAATATATTGCTTATGTACAACTAAGTTGGTTATGTATTACTATTTATGATGCCATTAAGAGTTAATGAATTTATTGATAGATATTAATCGATCAAATATTCCAACTTTCTTGGTATTAAGACTTAATGAATTTATTCACACTATTTCGATTTCTTCCGCAAACAGATAATTAATCATCTACTTCTCACGTTCCGTGAATAATGGGAACATTGAGGAATATCTAGATAGGCATTTCGGGAATCAACCTGATTCTATCTCTTTTCGTTCCGTTTGAAGAAACGAAGGATCCCAAAGAAACGATCTTTCTTTTCGTTGTTGAATCTCTCTTTGATTAATCAATGTGTGATATTCCTAATCCTCATTACTGATGGAACCCAAATGATCTTTGGATTGATCAGAAGATTCTTTCAGTTAGCTAGAATTCGTTACTTGAATGAAACTAGATCATATGGAATCAAATTGAATATTTGACGCTACATTTTGTACCTTGTTAAAAAATCGATCCTTGTTTACTAACCACACATTATCTAACCAAATCCAATTCTCTCTCGATACATTCCTCAAAAAATTCGATTCGAGCAGATTCTTCCCCCAACTAATGAAGAGATCTTGTCAGAATTGCCACATATGAAATATTCCAACTTACTCAAGTTAGAATAGCTCGTAACAATCTATCTTCCGGGGCATACGACGATTCTTTCACGACCTGGAGTGTTAAACAAGGATTTGTGAAAGTTTGGATTATTGATAAAGATCTAAGACTTCGAATACCTGATCGATCCACTTACTTCTATTATGTCAATATTAATCAGTACTGTTGGAATTATGGTTCTTATTTATAGTGATAACTATATGGATCATGATCAAGGGTATTGGAGATTTTTTGCATATATGAGTTTTTCAGTACTTTCATGTTGGGATTAGTTACTAGTTCGAATTTGATACAAATTTATATTTTTTGGGAATAGGTTGGGCTGTGTTCCTATCTATTAATAGGATTTTGGTTTACACGACCAGTTGTGGCAAATGCTTGTCAAATAGCGTTTGTAACTAATCGTGTAGGGGATTTTGGTTTATTATTAGAAATTTTAGGTTTTTATTATATAACGGGGAGTTTCGAATTTAGGGATTTATTCAAAATATTCAATAACTTGATTTATAATAATGAAGTCGATTTTTTATTTGTTACTTTATGTGCCGTTCTCTTATTTGACGGTGCAGTTGCTAAATCCGCCCAATTTCCCCTTCATGTATTGTTACCTGATGCCATGGAGGAGCCTACTCCCATTTTAGCTCTTATACATGCTGCTACTATGGTAGCGGCGGGAATTTTTCTTGTAGCTCGGCTTCTTCCTCTTTTCAGAGTTATACCTTACATAATGTATTTAATCTCGGTTATAGGAATAATAACTTAAAGATTCCATTGACCTGTAAAAAGTGGGCCTAACCCTTGGGGATGCGGTAATACATCTAAGAAATTATTCCACCGAACGTACTCCCCTCTGGATGCAGGAATAGCAACATGAACTAAATGCCTTGTCCAAACCAAGGAACTTATGCCAAAGAGTCCTAACAAATGATGATACAAACGAGATTCAACATTTTTGAACCAGGAAACGCTCGGTTTCTATTTCAGTTGTAGGTGTAACCAACCTGCTATTAAGGATATGGCAGAAGAAATTATAGAAAAAGCGCGTCAGTAAAAAGATCTTCATTAGTGCGTAGTCGATTGTATACCACCACTGATAAACACCAGAATACGCGATATTCATTGGGCCAAGAGCACCCCTCGAGTAAAAACTTCCACGCCAAATGTGGATCCCAACTCGCATGAGCAATAGGTCTTACATGTAAAGGGTCTTGTACCCATGACTTAAAATTTTCTTGCCAAGCTACATGAAACAGATTTCTGGAAGTCCACATAAAAATTATTACTAATTGACCAAAGTGAGAAGCAAAAATATTCCGTTAGTAATATCATCATGACTCTCAAAGTCATGTGCAATAGCAATACCAAACCAAATACGGCGAGTAGTGGGGTCCTGAGCTAAGCCTTGGCTAAAACTTAGAAATCGTAATGCCATAATACTTTTCAAATCCTCCTAGCCATTATCCTACTGCAATAATTCTTGCTAAGAAGAATGCCCATGTTGTGGAAATTCCAACCAGAAGGTAATGGGTTACACCTACAGCACGTCCTTCTGTAATGCTTAAGGCTCTCGGCTGAGTAGTAGGAGCAACTTTTAGTTTATTATGAGCCCAAACGATGGATTCACTAAGTTCTTGCCAATAACCACGTCCATTGAATAGAAACATTAAACTGAAAGCCCTGACAAAATGAGCACCTACGAAAAAAGGCCATATGCAGATAATGAAGAACCATAAGACTGAATTTTGAACAGGTCATTCAACAGGGAGATTCTGAAATTGCAGAGGCTTGGTTCGATCAAGCCGCTGAGTATTGGAAACAGGCTATAGCGCTTACTCCCGGTAATTATATTGAAGCGCATAATTGGTTGAAGATCACGAGTCATTTCGAATAAAAGAAGATCCCGTTTTTTTATTATCTTTTATTTAGAATCTTAGTCTATTATTTTTAATTTTTTTATTTAGAATTTAGATGTTTGTTATAATTTATTGTTTGTTGGACCCATTAGATCAGTTAACTAAAAAATGGATCATTCCTTTATTTTTGAAAGACCCAATCATATAATTTCATTATCTCCCTTCTAAGCCTTCTATTTCATCTGCTATTTTTTAGGAATAAAAAAGGATACACAGATCGAGTACAAAATAGACTTTGTTTATTATATTAAATTAAACAAAATTTTAATTATTAAAACTAATAAAATAAACCCTCGAATCACTAAATATATATAGCGGGGATGTCCCTTAGTAATATTTGATGGCTACTCGCGTGATTTGGAATAGAGTAATTAAAATCTTGAAAATTAAAGATCTCCATCTAATAACTTCTATGAATATACACTAGGTTGCATAAAAAAATTATTTTTGGATCAATCCAAAGCCCAAAAAGGTTTTTAGAAGGTTTAAAGGTCCGTTGAGCGCCTCAAGGCTATGTCATAATAGATCCGAATACTTGTCTCGGATTGACTTCCAGATCATAATTGCTCTAGTAAATAACTAAAGAAAATAGATAAATGGGAGATAGAAAAATAGAAGAGAAACAAACTAATTATAGAAATATCTCTCTATCTTTAAAGTTCACTAATTATTTGACTGTGGCGGGTCTCTTTGTATGTGTTGTCCCGAAAGAGGAGGACTCAATAATTATTCATTCGCGGGAATCAGAAGTTAAAATTTTGGTAGATAGGGATCTCGTAAAAACTTCGTTCGAGGAATGGGCCAAACTGGGTCATTTCTCAAGAACAATAGCTAAAGGGCCTGATATTACCACTTGGATCTGGAACCTACATGCTAATGCTCACGATTTCGATAGCCATACCAGTGATTTGGAGGAGATCTCTCGAAAAGTATTTAGTGCACATTTTGGTCAACTCTCCATAATCTTTCTTTGGCTGAGCGACATGTATTTTCAGGGTGCTCGTTTGTCTAATTATGAAGCGTGGCTAAGTGATCCAACTCACATTGGACCTAGTGCCCAGACGGTTTGGCCAATAGTGGGCCAAGAAGTATTAAATGGTGACACAGGCGGGGGTTTCCGAGGAATAAGAATAACCTCTGGGTTTTTGTAACTTTCTAGTTCGCTCAGAAAAGAATGATCTTGTCAATCTCAAAAATCTGATTTTCAATATCAAAATAGATGGAATAACTGT